>JAEKIV010000436.1:0-30387 GCA_016801325.1 Hypholoma fasciculare
GGGCGTCTCAGAGGCCATGTTCGATGGATGCGGCGGAGCGCAAGAAGCTGCTTTCTAAGTTGGCGTCAGTGATGCGCACTGAGCAGCAGCGTTGACAGAAACATGCATCCAAATCCGCCGTTGGCGTTCTATTTTTGGGGCCTCAGCAATGGCCGCGGCAGCGTTTCGTTCTGAGCCGTAGATGAAATTTTCAAAGAACGTATTAGATGGTTGTGAGATGTAGAGTCAGACGGGCGATACAAAGCCGCGCATCAGACTGAGGAACAAAACGATGAACATTATTTGAGTTCAAAATCATCACGAGAAAGATTGGGCGGAATTCAACAGTAGCCGTTTTCATTTTCTACCTCAACCATGATGAGCAATTTCAACAAAACACATTTGTATCCCTTGTCACCGTCCACTTTCCGCGCAATATGGATCCTATTCTATTTGGAATGCACCGTGGTCGTGAAAAGCGCATTACCTGCAGAATTTCTCGCGTCGCGTGTCTCTAGTCAATGCTCGCAATACTAGTGATCATATCACAATAGTATGTCAAGAACGTTATCATAGATATGCTCCAGTGCTCACAAGATATAAGGCATTCTAGTATGAGCTGATACATACTTATTGATACTGCCAGGACACCTCGCGTATTCTTGAGTGAAAATTAGGCCTTTTCACTCTCCTTTCATTAAACTATACGTAACACAGCATCATTCGCAAAGTTATCCGCTGCGAATTGCCAGGTGAGAATGCAATATGAGTATTTTGGTAAATTAAGGGGGTTGACACCAAAGCTATGCACAGCGTATCATATTCAGACTGCTCGTTTCGCCTGCTTGGAATTGTGTGGATCTTTGCAAATTGGTATGCGATGGAGATTGAACTATGTCGGAGTCCTTGTTCGTTGCCCATTATTTTAGCAATAAATGATGTAGCTAATCTAGAAGTTTTCTCCCCCAGATGAGAACCTAAACAGCGCGCTGCTCGTCAAAACAAGATATCTCGCGGGTTTGCGTATGCGCGTGTCCTCTCACAAAGTTATACGTAACAATACATTGTTATCAATGACATTGATTTGTTCACTGTAGAAGCTATTCGAGAACACATGTGCACGTGTGAGTTGACGTTTGGCTTGCTGAATGTTCACAACGTATGCTGAAGCTCGATTTCTCTCCTTGGAATCTAGATGGAACTTCTCATAAGAAATACGCAAGCACAACTAAATTCAGGAAGGCTCGTTGTCTCTGTCCTTCCAAAGCCAAGCTGAAGACCACCGTGTCTACAAAATGGCTCCCAGTCAAGCTCAGACCTTACTCGGATGAACCTTGGGTGACGGGGTGAGAAAACTCATGAGAAAGGCTCCCTTTTCCAGCCGATACAGGTTAATGTGAGACCGGGTACGTCGGAAAGTCCTGTTTTTTCATATAACTGGGGCTATAAATCACGAGTCTCTCAGCGTCTCCTCTCCCAGTCTCGCTTCTACATGACCATGGATACGACTGCGTTGCTTTCTTTTGCTGTTCCGCTCCTTTTACTCATCCTGTTTAAGAAGTTTTTTGAGCGCCAGAGCTCTCGGCGCATAAATGGACCATATCCTCCCGGCCCCAAGCCAATGCCAATCATAGGGAATGTCCTCGATCTTCTGATCAAAGAACAGGGACCGGGATACGCAGAGTGGAGTAAGAAGTACCAAAGTAGGAGCGACCACTTCTATTTCATAGTGCAGAGATCTTACTGTAGTAAAAGGCGGTATATGTTTCGCAACGGCGTTTGGGAACAACATCCTCGTCATCAATAAACAAGCTGACGCAGATGAGCTGTTCGAGAGGCGAGCGAAGATTTATTCTGACAGACCTCACATACCAATGACCTACTTGTGAGAGTTATTTTGTCGATTATCCTATTGCAAATTATCTTACTGGTTACTTTGCCTGTTAGAGTGGGATGGAGAGGGATGATCTCGTTGATGCCATACGGAAACTACTGGCGTTTGTGCCGGAGAATATGCCAACAGCACTTCAACTACGAGTCCGCAAAGAATTATCGTCCTGTCATGCACGAGAAAGTCCATAACTTTCTTTCAGCTTTATTGGAGAGCCCGGAAAATCTCGCTTCCCACAACAAGATGTACGTTCCTTCATCTGATTTGATATAAATCCATCGATGATCCTCTGATCGCCGCCGCCGACCGCTCTCTCCTTTTGGCGGCTGGCTTGCTTACGCCCAACTCATCCATCATAAATCTTTTACCCTTTCTTGCTCGCATTCCGCCATGGTTGTCCGGGCCTATGACATCGCGCAAAGTTGCTGCTGAAGCTAGACAGCTGTTAGAGTACATGCAAGAATCAATGCTGAATTCTGTGAAGGCCTCTATCGTGTGTACCCAACCTGAAACTCACTGCTATTAACTCGAGCCCGACTTGACTATATATTTGTGCAGAAAAGCGGAGCTGCTATCCCTTCGCTCTTGACGAACTTCATGGAGAAACAAAGTACTGCTGAAGTAGCACAAGAGGAAGAACTTGAACAGGCGATGCAAGACGTTGCATTCACGACTTATTCTGGTAAGCTATATACCTTGTATGTGTCCGATTTTTCCAGAACTAATTTGTCCGGCGGCCTCTAGGCGCTACTGATACGGTACATATTCAGTCTTCTCTGGTAGTATATGCAAAGCGTGCCACTCAGAGTGGGTACAAACCTCAACTTGAATACAACAGACCATAGCCGTCACAGCAACCTTTTTCTATTTGATGGCCAAACATCCCGAAGTACAAAGGAAAGCGCAGGCGGAAATTGATCAAGTTGTTGGTTCGACGCGTTTGCCAGACTTTGAGGATCGGCCAGCGCTTCCTTATCTCGAAGCAATATACCGGGAGGTCATGCGCTGGAGCCAGTCACTTCCTGTGGCCATTGCGCATGCTTCGACTGAAGACGACTATTACAAAGGATATTTCATTCCAAAGGGTGCGTACTCTATTTCACTTCTTCAAACATGCCTTCTCATATGATTTTCACCACCAGGAACTGCTGTTTTCGGGAATGTATGGTTCGTGAGCCAGCACCTTTAAAGTGTTACCTCCCTTTCATGCTATCGAACACTCATACCGTGTAGGGCTATGAACCATGATGAAGACGTCTACCCTGAACCACTTGCTTTCAAACCTGAGCGCTTTTTTGATGAAAACGGTAAGTTAAACCAGAACGATCGTATTTTGAGCTACGGATTTGGGCGAAGGCAAGCCTATATCCTTCATGCACGAAAATCTAGCATAGTAATGACTTGGTCATGATGACTCATTGACAGAGTTTGCGTTGGAAAAGCAGTTGCAAGTTCATTAGTAAGTGAGATATACTCTTTGGCGCTTTTATTATGACATAAAAATTGGAATAGGTTTGGTTTATGATGACCTCGAGCCTGGCATGCTTCAATATTGAGAAAGCAAAGGACAAATACGGGAATGAAATCGAGCCAAATGGCGAATATCATACTGAAGGCCTCATCACGTAAGTTACTACACTTGAGAGTGATTCCGACTCTAAATTGATTCTCTGGTTTGATCAATACAGACACAAGAAAGAGTACAAGTGCTCGATTCTGCCTCGATCCCAAATCTACAAAGACCTTATATTGGCCGAGAAGGATGCTAGATTCTGAGTGGCTAAGTGGCTAATTGCATCCCTCGGATGTTAGTTGAGTTCTTCATATCGCACTTGTGTGGTAAGTACTGCTTCGACACTACAGAACCTGGTAGAACCCGAATCAATCTTATAAAACATAATGCGGCTCCGTAATGGTCATGAGCGCAGAGCTACTTCCAGAATTGATTACCTGCACATTGCAGTAGAAGAGTAGAAGCAGCTTTTCGGCCTGGCGCACTGCGCACTAAGTTCCCGCCCAATCCATCGTTCCATGGGAAGCATGGGAAGTGCACAGAAGCTCTGGGGTTTTAATAAACAGTGGTCAAGGTGGCGCTCATGCCAAGGTTCAATTTTTGCCGATGTTTCCAAGGTGGCACATTTGACAGTCAAGTTATAGCGCCAATGTTGAATTATGTAATCGAGAATCGCAGATCATCGCGAGAAAAACTCGGCGGACGTCCCTCTTTACCTCTCAATTCATGATGAGCCCCCTCATAGCACTGAATTTCCCCGTCCCTACTAAGGTTGCCACATCAGATCAACCGTTATGACTACCAGTCACTAGTCACTTTTTGACCAGTAGTAATCAGATGACCTCCGTACACTCGAACGACAATCTGTACCTATCCGGTCCTTCTTCGCAATACCATGCGTAACAAAATACCATTATCAAGGAATCCTATCAGAAATGTCACAAGGTGAGAATACTCTGTACATGTTCGTAAACTCACGTACCTGACATTTTACTCGTGCACAGAGTATGATGTTACGCTGTTCGACTTCCCTCACTGGAAATCCAGTTTTCAGTGGTTTCCTTTCATAACAGATATCTGTGTATAACATCAAGGCGAACAGCTTGCAATTCTCATGCGCACATGTTGGAACTGTGTTCACATGGAGCTCAATGTATCCACTAAACGTCTTATAACTGAGAACTCAGGTCCAACTCGGGTGGAACCGAAAACTAAATTCCATTTCGCATGCATCCCTTGATTGCTAACCATGTCGTGTCTGCAAAATAACTAATCTCCGGCGACGGGGTGGGAAAAGGAAACGAGGAAAGCTCTCTCATTCAGCTGATATGGGTTCTCGTGGGACCCAGCACGTCAGGTAGTGGACTCGCGAATTGTTATCTTATAACTAGGGAACAGTATTCGGATGCCCCAATAGCCTACTCTCTTTGGGGTGAACTTCTCTATGATCATGGATGCAAACTCGTTGTTTTCTTTGGCCGCTCCGCTGTTCATAATTGTCCTGCTCAAGACCATTGTCAACTGCCTACGCTCTCGGCGAAAGAATGGACCTTACCCCCCCGGCCCCAAGCCGTTACCAATCATAGGAAATATTCTCGATCTTCAGATCAAGGAGCCAGGGCCAGAATATGCAGAGTGGAGCAAAAAGCATCAAAGTAGGAGAAACTGCTTTTGTGCTGCATGAAATATCTGACAGGAATAAACAGGCAGTATATGTTTCGCAACGGCGTTTGGAAACAAAATTTTGATCGTGAATAAACAGGCTGACGCAGATGAGCTGTTTGAAAAGCGAGCGAAAATTTACTCTGACAGGCCACAGATACCAATGGTCAAACTGTAAGTGTTTTTCTCCGCCGAATACATTTGGGATAATACTGCGTTAATCACTTTCTATGCCAGAGTTGGGTGGGAAGGGATGGTTTCGTTGTTGCCGTATGGAAACTATTGGCGTTTATGCCGGAGAATATGCCAGCAGCATTTCAACTACGAGTCTGCAAAGAATTATCGGCCTATCATACATGAAAAGGTCCACAACTTTCTTTTGGCATTGGCGGAGAGCCCCGACAAGTTTGCTTCCCACAATAAAATGCACGTCTCTCTTCTTCTGCTTGATTTGATAACTGACATCCCTCATGATTAGGTTATCTGTCTCGTTCGCCGCATCCATTATGTACGGATATCAAATGAAATCTGTTGACGATCCTCTGATTGCTGAAGATTGCCGCCGAAGCTGAGGGGCTGATGAAGTACATGCAAGAATCGATGCTAAATTTTGCAAAGGCCTCCATCGTACGTGACGAACCATGTACCGTAAATGTATTGAATCTCAGCCTGACTGCATGTTAACACAGAAAAATGGAACTGCCGTCCCTTCATTCCTGACAAAATTTATGGAGAAACAGGGCACATCCCGGGCTAGCGAGGAGATGGAGAAGGCGATGCAAGACGTTGCATTCACAACTTACGCTGGTATGATATATGCCTTTCATTTGGCCAATATTTCCAGGCTTAACCTGCTCCTGGCATACAGGAGCCACTGATACAGTAGGTGTCAAGCACTAATATACACGAAGAACGACCTCAGAATAGGTACAGCAGACTATAGCTGTTACATCCACTTTTTTCTACTTGATGGCCACGCATCCCGAGGTCCAGAAGAAAGCACAAACGGAAATTGACCTGGTCATTGGGTCGGATCGCTTGCCAGAGTTTGAAGATCGGCCATCGCTCCCCTATCTTGAAGCAATATACCGAGAGGTCATGCGATGGAACCAGTCCCTTCCATTGGCCGCACCGCATGCGCTGACTGAAGACGATTATTACAAGGGATATTTCATCCCGAAGGGTGCCTTCTATACATTATATTTTATGAACTGCCTCCTGACGTATTTCTTGCAAACAGGGACCACCGTATTTGGAAATATATGGTCCGTATACATATGCTAGCCTATGCTTCTTTACTTCACTTTGACAAGTATAAATATCAATCTGATGCAGGGCAATGAACCATGATGAAGATGTCTATCACGACCCATTTGCTTTCAAGCCCGAACGATTTTTTGACGAAGACGGGAATTTGAACAAGAATGATCGTATTTTGAGCTATGGCTTTGGACGAAGGTAAATACATTTTCATTCATGAGATTTTCAGGATAACGACATAATTATTTGCAGAATCTGCGTTGGAAAAGCAGTCGCAAGCTCTGTTGTAAGTTTCATTGAATACCTGAACTCCTGAAATGTGTCTCACAACATGCATGCAGGTGTGGTTTATGATGGCATCTACGCTTTCCTGCTTCAATATTGGGAAAGCAAAGGATAAATTTGGCAACGAAATCGAGCCAAATGGCGAATATCATACTGAAGGTTTAATCACGTAAGTCACTGACCAGAATATACTCGAGAGTGATTTAAACGAACCAATGCATATATAGGTTCAAAGAAGAGTATAAATGCTCGATTTTACCTCGATCACAGATCTACAAAGATCTTATACAGGCTGAGAAGAATGCTAGCGTTTGACCGGGACCTCACTACACGCTGCAAAGAATATGATGGAAAAAGGATATCACTCACTGGCCCAGAAGTGTTGAAGATGGGCACGCCCGCGCGTTTGCTGTTGATGTCTATAGTTTCGGAGATGAGAAGTAGAGACTCGCTTTTCTTGCATTCATCGTATCAATATATTTTAAATGGCAACCAACTTTTGGACCGACGTGCATATTCAATGCCAGTGCGGTAGAGGCAAGTGGCGCTAGGGGAACATCCTAGATGCTTTAAGACAACTAGGAGCTGCTTTTGAGGTAGCTATCAGTGATGCGGCAGGCTGAGCCAACCGAGCAGCAGAAAATGCACGCCCAAATCAGCGATTGAGTTCTATTTTTGTGGTTCAAGCGGTGCCAGTGGCAGCACGGTTTTGGTCCAACTCGCAGTGATTGCGCAGTGAGGGTACTCATTTTCCAAGACAGCGCACTTACTGGAGTTGTAGGCAAAAATGATTTGACAAGTAATCGAAGAAAGTGAATATATCATACTTACTCATACTGAATAATTATATATAGACTAAGCAAGCAAGATACCAATGTCAACGCGTCGACTTAAAATTGGGCCTGATCAGATTTGGCGGAGTTCTGCGGCAGCGCTCTTTTGACCTCAACCATCATGGGCAGAATCACAAAATCGTGCTATGTTCTTCGTCACCGTCCGTTTCATCGCAATAAGTTGCCTATTCTATCCAAAAATCATTAGGGCTGTCGTATAAGAGCGCATTACATGGCAAACGGTGACAATTTCACAGAAAGTAGGCCAGTACTTGCTTGCCAATGACAATCAGAAAGCACGCGCATTCTCAAATGAAATCCCTGTCTATTTGGTCTTCTTATACTTACAAATTGTACGTCAAAAAATTCTGTTATCAAACCAATCCGCTTAGAATAACTAAGTGAAAATACAATCTAGGGCTTGTCAGTTCATGTGCTTGACAATCAATGATGCACCGTGTACCGTGCCCTTCTTTGGCGTTTGTACATTGGGTGAACCATTTCCGCGACGGATAGCCTATGCAAATACTAGGCAAGAAGACTTACTATATCAAACATATTCAGAGCCAAGCCGAAGCTCAAAATGCCTGTGAAATGGCTATCTTAAAATCAGGTTCGGATCCAACTCGGGTCGAAGCGAAAAGATCGAACTAAATTATTCCGTACGTGAGACCGGGCATGTCAGGTAATATAACTAGGGCGAAATAACTCAGAATTCCTCCTGTGGTACTCTCTCTTCAGGCTGTTCTTCTCACCGATAATGGATACAACTTCGCTGCTTTCCTTTGCTGCTGGGCTGCTTGTAGTTATCCTACTCAAGACCACTATCAAGCGCCTGAGCTCCAGCAAAAAGAATGGTCCATATCCTCCAGGCCCCAAGCCAATGCCAATCATAGGGAATATTCTCGACCTTCAAATAAAAGAGCCGGGGCCAGAATACGCTGAGTGGAGTAAGAAGTACCAAAGTAAGAGCAACAGCTTTTGTAGTGCACGGTTCCTCCAACTCAAATAAACAGGTGGTATATGCTTCGCGTCTGCGTTTGGGAACAATATTTTGGTTGTCAATACGCAGGCTGATGCGGATGAATTGTTTGAGAAGCGAGCGAAGCTTTACTCTGATAGGCCTCAAATACCTATGGCCAGCTTGTGAGAGCCATTTTTTCTAATTGTTTTCGAGTTATCTGACCAGTTACTTTGTATGTCAGAATAGGCTGGAGAGGCTTGGTCGCGCTGATGCCATATGGAAACTACTGGCGTTTGTGCCGCAGAATATGCCAGCAACATTTCAACTACGAATCCGCAAAGAATTACCGGCCCATCATGCACGAAAAGGTCCACAACTTTCTTTCCGCATTGTCGGAGAGTTCCGACAACTTTGCCTCGCATAATAAAATGTGCGCCTTCCTCTATCTGAATATGCAAACTCGATCTGATAATGTTTACCGTGAGCAGGTTGTCTATGTCTTTCGCAGTGTCTATCATGTACGGATATCAGGTAAAATCCGTGGACGATCCTGTGATCGTCGCCGCCGACCGCTCTCTTTTTCTGGCCGGTGGTTTGCTCACACCCGATAAATCCATCATCAATCTTTTCCCATTCCTTGCCCACATTCCACCTTGGCTCTCTGGACCCATGACATCACTCAAGGTTGCTGCTGAAGCTAGAGGTTTGCTGAAGTACATGCAGGACTCAATGCTGAATTTTGCAAAAGCTTCTATTGTGTGTCTTCGGTTCAACTTTTGTCATTGAACTTGAAAATCTGACTACAATCTTACACAGAAAAGCGGAACTGCTTACCCTTCGCTTATGACGGATTTCATAGAGAAACACAATACATCTGACTCAGAAGCAAGCCAGGACTCGGAGGAACAACAGGCAGTGCAAGATATTGCGTTCACGACCTATTCTGGTATGTTGCATATACACCTCCCATCTGGCTATCTTTTCAAAGTTAACTCTGCCGTTTAGGGGCCACTGAGACGGTTCGTGTTCGGCACTGATATATACAAAGTCGGCTACTCAGACTAAGTGTGGCAGACAATAGCCGTCATCGCGACGTTTTTCTACCTGATGGTTCAATACCCTGAGGTGCAAAGGAAAGCGCAGGTGGAAATCGATCGGGTCATCGGCTCGACGCGCTTGCCAGATTTCAACGATCGACCGGCACTTCCTTATCTTGAAGCGATATACAGGGAGGTGATGCGCTGGAGCCAGTCGATCCCTCTTGGTGTACCACATGCTTTAAGTGAAGACGATTACTACAAAGGATATTTCATTCCAAAGGGTGCCTACTACATTTTACTGTTTCTAACCTGCTGACTGATATATTTTCTCATCGTTTAGGAACCACTGTTTTTGGAAATATATGGTTTGTATGTCTACCTCCTTTTTTGCTTTTACGCTAGAAGTATATCTTACAGGGCTATGAATCACGATGAGGAGGTCTATCCCGAACCATTTGCTTTTAAACCCGAACGGTTTTTCGACGAGAATGGCAAGTTGAACGAGAATAGCCGTATTTTGAGTTACGGCTTTGGACGGAGGCAAGTCTGCGTTTTCATTCAGAAGGATTTTACACTGATGATTGTACAATTGCAGAATCTGCGTTGGAAAAGCGGTCGCAAGTTCACTCGTAAGCAAACTTTATAATGTATAAATGCTGAAGCATTTAAACAGCCTATATGTTGGAAAAGGTCTGGCTTGCGATGGCCTCTTCTCTAGCTTGCTTCAATATCGGGAAAGCAAAGGATGAATTCGGCAGAGAAATTGAGCCGAATGGCGAATATCATACTGAAGGTCTAGTAACGTAAGTTTCCAACCAGAGCATGCTAAAAGTGATTCTAACCATAGGCTAATATTGGGCCAATAAACTAGGCACAAAGCGGATTACAAGTGCTCAATCCTGCCTCGGTCCCAGATCTATAAAGATCTTATACAAGCCGAAAGGAATGCAAGGGCCTGAGTAAGTGACTGCTCGTTTCCATCTTCAAGTAGTGTACAGGTTTCACCTTCTCTGGCGTGGTTTTAATGCATGTAGTGGAGTGCAAGTTCAATTTAATATCTTTTAGCGAAACAAGTAAAACGGCGGGTTTTGGTTTCCAGTTGCGTCCATATATGTCGACGACCTTCAGGCAACACAACCGTCATGACCTTCCTTCTCTCCGCCATGAGCTCGCCGACTGCAAACAAGTAGCGTGCTCACATACCAGCTCTCGTGTTCTATTCCATGAACTCTAAGAGATATAGTATGCACCACCCGATGCTGTCCGACTTCTTTGCAGTGCCGAGCAACGGAGCAAGTGTCGACTCTGTCGAGAATCGAGATACTCAAGAAACCTATTGCTTTGTCCCGGTCATGGGTTCTCTACGCGCCGAGGACAGTACTCGCGGATGGCAGAAGGCGAACTGGTGGATGTTAATTATCTCGAAACAGCATCCAGCCTGAGGAAAAATTGTAGTTGAAATAAGGTAGTCGCATGATGACTTCCTGCCGCGTCCACCTCTGTCCACCTGCGTCCACATACTTACTCCGCCCAATCGCGTCGCGACTGCCACCTCGTTCATTTCTTTGCTTTGGCCTAGGTACATCGACTAGAGCTAGAGTCCTCCGACTTGCGCGCAGAACTCGCCCATCATCCAAGTTGGTCGCCGATTACTCAGACTGAGGCTCGCCGAGGCCGCTCTTGATGTATAATTTCTGGTGCGTTTTCCACCTTGATTGGTCCGCGCCAGCGTATGTACGGGCCACATACCCCAGCGCAGGAGCTATTTTTTTTTGGCACGGCCCATGATCGGCGGTCTGACCGTCTGCCGGCATATACGTTGTAATATTAGTACATAGTACCACGCAAATCCTTATGTATCGGATCCTCCTGTATTTCCTATGCTTACCGATTAGATTCCCATTACTTGCATAACTGCAACGGTCTTCCGCTGAAGGATCCATAAGGGTCCATATCGGATGCATTTTGGACGAATTAGTCATCTCGCGAATTTCGAGCGCTAGGTTAACGCGGGTAGCAAGCGCTTAGTGCACATTAAACAAAAAGCTGACTCAGGCTGATCAAGGGAAGTTGCTAACTTATGAATCGCTTTTAATATTATGAATCATCGAACCAGAATGCAGCCAAAAGTTGCTCAGCAGTTGCTTATATGCCTGGGATTTTTTATATTTAGATAGCATAGCGTACATACGTATAAAAGCTGGAATTCAAACGGTGTCCAGTATCAACAAGCAACATGACTATTATATTATACGACCTCACCTCAGCGCTTCCGCAGAAGGCCTTCACCCCGAACACCTGGAAGACAAGGTAACTATTGGAGTGCACTCAATATCCAAGATTAACACTCACTGACACATGGCGCTAGATTTTGCCTTAACTTCAAAGGCCTTCCGTACAAGACAGAATGGATCGAGTTCCCCGACGTCAAAGTCAACGTATACGATAAACTTGGGCTCGCACCCAACTTGAAGGCCGACGGAAGCCCCGCCTACCTGCTCCCCGTCATCCACGACACCGCGACGGGCGCGTCGGTCGCCGACTCCCTCGCGATCGCCGAATACCTGGAGAAAACATACCCAGAGGCGCCGAGCCTCTTCCCGAACGGCACCGCCGCGTTCCAGGTGCTCTTCCAGGACGCCCTGCCCGCCAGCGCGCTGCAGCCGCTCGGGTCCTTCTCCGCCGCCGCCGTGCACAGCGTCGTCAACGCGGCGAGCAAGGCGCACATCCGGCGCACGCGCGAGGCGGCGTATGGGAAGCCGCTGGAGGAGATCGCGCCGCGCGGCGACGCGGCGGTCGCGGAGTGGGCGAAGGTCGAGGCTGGCTGGGGCACGATCGCCGGGTGGTACGCGAAGAGCGCGGGGCCGTTCCTGCTCGGGCCGACGGTGTCGTGGGCCGATTTCGTGGTTGCCTGCTGGCTCGTGACAGCGCGCAGTGTCTGGGGTGAGGATGCCCAGAAGTGGAAGGATATAGCGGCGTGGAACGGCGGTCGGTTCGCGAAGCTTTTGGGTGATTTGAAGAAGTATCAGGCTGTGGTTTAGGTCTGCGGAGTAGATCGCCAATATGCTTGTGTGTGTGGCTATACGCCTTCTTCCTGTCGTCTAGCTTGAAGAAACAAGCTAACGCTGTTTTCGTGCAATAGCCTCTTGCAGTAGTTGATTTGAAAATGTTGTTGGCGCGACACTGAGGTGTCTCGACCGCGTGGCAGCTCTTCAGATTCCCAGGGATGAGCAGATATGCGAGAATGATAACACACTTCTCCAAGAAGTGGCGGGCAGGCGTGGGATTGCTTAATTGAGGGCAAGTATTGGGTATGCCAGGGCAGCGATGGAGCGAAGAGGTGATGGGCGCTGAACGTGTGGCTACGCACGTTCAATATTTTTAGTTTGCAAAGAAGAGAGGAGATCGCCTACAGCGCTGGCCAATCTGTGAAGCAGAGGCCGCGGGGTGAATTTCCGTGAGTGTGAACAGGGCTATTCGTTTCGACTGTGTAGCTGGAGCTCGGTCTGTGATAAAGAGCGTGCGCACCACATCGTGATATCCGGGTGTGCCACAGTGCAATATGGGCAGTAATGACTTAGGCGTGTCGTCGCGTCCAAGCCTGGAAGGCGGGGCCCAGCTAAACTACACTCGTCTAAGTGGCACGGGTCGTCGGTAGCACGGCGTAGAAGGGGCCGCGATCCATGAAATATAGGCGGGACGGTGGAAGAAACACAGATGTCGCCTGCGAATCAACTGCGAATACAAGATATCTGGACTAGTCAGCAACTTCACGCCGAGTAGGCGAACGCCGCATACTCACAGAGTAATCCGAAGGTCAGCGGCAAGTCAGCGGAGAGACAAGGGCGGCGTCGTCACAAGAGGCAGGCATGCGCAGTCTGAGTAGACAACGGCATCGAGGACGGATCCCGGATGAGCGGCACTGGTCTGCCGTGAGCTATGTAAGTGACGTGTTAAGACTGGTCGCTCAGCGGATATGGATGAAAGTCTGGAGGGTGGCAGCGTAAGGGTAATGTGTTGGCTGTACGAGTCTGCGTTACAACTGAGCCCATCAGGTGCCATCCGTGCTTCAGCGGCTTTATTAAAGGACCCCTGTCTGCGTTGATAATAATGTCGATGAGGCCTCAGCCTCAGGCAGCGCGGTCCAGGTACGGGGGTGGTGCAGGATATGGTGGGCGCGCATATGAGTGCGATATGTGGTTCCAGATCTAGGGCCGTCAGAAACCAGCAGTAGCGGAGGTTCGGATACTCACAGAGGAATCACAGCGACGCAGGCGAGAGTGCTGGTATGGGAAGGGGGGTTTAGCCGCTCACTGGCGCGCTACCCCCATTGCCCATCCTCGGGCCGGCATCCCTGCTTCGATTACCTTCAACATGGCGGTGGGATGTGAGCTGATAGTAAGCTTAACACGGCACTGGTTTACGATGTAAATGTTTGTGGAAGAACAAGATGAGGTTCAATTTGTGATGCCGCGTCCTTATTTGGCAGCGCCGACCAATTACGGCACGCTCGACGTTGCCTCCGTCCATCATGAGCTCCGCCGGTGAGCTCAAGGAGTCTGCCAATTCGTCGGCCCATGCATGCCCCCAAGTACGTCCACTCCATGCTCTGGACTCTTAAATGGCTCATTCCTATCGTTTCAGTGTTCTTGCTGCTTGGCACTTCCTGGTCAAAAACGCTGTTATCGACACGGCACTGCCGTCCCTACCAGTACTACGTCTACTCCACTTCCGTTGTGTCAGAGGCGTCGCCGCTAACGTGGCCTTGCCATTTATGTCGAATGACCGATGTATATGCACGCAAATTGGATGCCTGTTTTATGGGAGCGCGACCGAGATTTTGAAAGCCAGGCCGATGAGAACATCGAACAGTGGATGTTGAGACAGATCCAGCTCGAGAACCTCCCTGTCAACAACAATTTATAGCCGCTCGACGTGAAAGGATGAACCAGAGCTTCTAATTGTGAGTGCATTCCTGTACTTCCAAATAAACATGTATCGAGACCATTGGACGTTACCGGTGACCGTCACGTGACTGGGAACCTCTGCTCTTTTGGCGTGCTGGGAACCTCGCGCGTGATGGGTGTCACGCGGCGCTTGGGCCGTGGTAACCTCGCCGCGGGCGCCTAAATCGGCCGTCCCCCGTTCCCTCGATCGCGGACGCGCCGGACCTGGTATCCGACGAGTTTGGCGCAGTGCAGAGGTACACGTGTGCCGGATATCTTATTTAGAGCCCTGTACTAGCTGAGGAACAATGCAATATTGAAATTTGCGCCAGAAACACCGGGCATCAAGTAGAATACCCCGATGAAAGTGAATCAATCGAGGAATCCTCGATTGAGAGTGGCAAAAAAAAAATTCTCAATCGGCCTTTGGGATTTTCTCGATTGAGAAAACCACAGACAATAACAATAACCCCCAAACACGGATTCCTGGGCCTCAATTGGGAAAATGTCTTAGCACAACAATAGCGCCCTGCGCAACATAAATTATCAATGGTGTTGCAGAGCTCGCATCGCTATTCCTTTCTGCTCAACTTACAGTACAATGCCCCAAGAAATTCCGACCCTCAGGAGGTACACAGATGAAGATCTCAAGTAAGTACTGTCATTCTAAGGCTCAGATCAATCTATTAATTCCTGACTGACTGTCTTTTCACGGTACTAGAGGCCTTCGAAAGGCTGATCTTGCGAATATAATCAAGAACCGCATTGACGGTGGCCGTCCTATCAATACATCAAAGCTCACGAAAGCCGAGCTTCAACACCTGCTCACCAAGGAGGACTCCCCCTTCCGCATCTCTGGCCTCCACCCCTCGGTTTTAGCAGATATCGAGGATGCTTTTGCCGAGGCTGAAATTGCCGTGGAAAAGCAAGAGGCTGCGGCTGCTCGAGAGGTGGAGTCCAACCGCAGAGCAGATGAACGCGCGGCGCTTCAAGCCGAAGAAGCAGCTCAATCGACGGCCTTGGTATAATATTTCATCATTTATATTGATCTTGTTTCGCTAATTTTAATGGCTAGAATATTCGTCTCTACGTCGAGGACTCCCGTTTTCCCGGTCTCATGCAGAATAAGATTGTGAAGGCCATTTCAATTGAAGGAACTGAGAAACTGGCTACTGCAGAGGGAGAATTTCATATTGTGCAGTGGAAGGACGTTCTCAGAGCATTGCAGGATAGTAGAGCGGCGATTTATGGAGTTTGTGAGTATTGCGCTGGATTTACAATTAATACATTCACCTCACGGCGTCCCTAGCGCCTGTGAAAATCGGATTCAGGGACCCTACCGCGCCAAATTACATTGAATTCTTCGCCGAAGCAGAGCCGCAACATCTCGCAAATGCTGAGCCAGATCCCGAAAGCTTTGGGCTTCCAGTGCATCCCAATCTCAAGATCCATTTAGTCGTTGACCGTGTGCGTGATTTTAGATAAGATCTTGTATTTCCTACAACTGATTACTTTTTCGCTTAGGCAAACCGACAGCCTGAGCCAACGGCTGGAAACAATGTTTTACCTGCTGCAGCTGCGCTTCCAGGTCTGTTGACTTGATCCTCGTAGTATACTTGGTACTGACAGTGTTCTAATCAGCAGATCCAGACCCGATGCCAAGTTCAAGCGACCCACGACACGAACTTATTGAATGGCTAAGATCTCAAGCCAGCGCGTGTGGCGGTTATGCTTCATTTGCTGCATCAAGACATCGTCCCCTCCAGAACTCTGACGCCGCAGAGTACTGGACTTTTATTGCATCATTTTCGGCATCTTTTTTCCGTAAAACACATCACTTTTCTGTAGTACGCTTTTTATACATGTTATACTGTTTATAACGCTGACCTAAAATTATAGGGAAATAAAAAGATCAAGAAGAGCGACATATACACGGCATTAGGAATCAAAGAAACCTCCCTGAGCGACGCCGAAGAGGGTGCTCGCATTCTCTCCATATTCGGCCCAGGAGGTTCTCATGCATCCCCTCACATCATAGCCATGCTTTCAGAGAACAAGACACCGCCCCAAGGCGCTGCAAAGTTTCTCAAGGCTCTCAAAACTCACGATAAAGAGCATAGTACGACGATTTGATATTTTTAGGGCTCTGATATTATTTTGCGTGTAATTTAATGCATTCACTTTATTCCCAAGACATTTGTACGCTGCTGACTACATAAAACGCTCGTACATAAAACGCTCGCACCTCGTCGCAATGTCCGGCTGGACTGTGGCCATGCCCTAAATCCTCAATCTGCAAATTACAGAGATACTCGTGGGCAGAGCCCAAAGCACGCCCGCGAGTCGTGACGTGCTCACTTCCATCTGCCATTGTTCATGACATCTTCCTCCAGTACCCAGCTGTGACGTCCATGCGGACGATGGTTGCTTTTTGACAGGCCACCGCAGAACACTGGAGAGGTAGGGGACTGCGCTGTGCGTTGCGTGCGTACCCTGCACGCTGAATTATAACGGGCGCTCTGAATTACAACAGGCGCTTACCCGTTCGTAGTACCCATGTTCAGGCCTGTTCCGGGGCGCGAACCGGAGCGGCGATGCTTGCGGCGTGGTCAGAGTTCAGTGCACTGTCTGTATACGCACCCGATCGCGCTGTTGTCATTTTGGGCCGCACGCGTGTGACACCGAACCCACTGAATGGCGCCCGCACATGGAAACGGTTCCTGGGCATGCAATATCGCGGGGTGAGCGGATTGCCTGCGTTTCAATGGGTGGGTGGGGTATGCTTACCTGATGAATGGGGAGCGCAGTGTGCGCAGCAAGTAGGTGACGGCACATGCAGAGTTTCCTCGCATGCGCCGACTCATCCGGCTGGATATGCATAAAAAATCAAGGTAAGTAATGGACCCTACCTCACAAATATACCATACTCACCTCATCATGAACAGCTGCTGCCCCGTGCGCCTCGTGCAGCGCGCGTTTTCGTCATCTCTGCACTGCGCCGACAGCGAGAACACGGCGGCATGCGATCAGACGACCAATGATGGTGTTGGCAGTCATTCATCACACCGGAGGCAGCAGCGAAGAGTCAGCACACATTGAATAGACGACGTATATCACATGCTCACCAGTACGTCCCGCATTCCATTGTGCTATAGCTGACTGCGTCGCCCGACAGCGATCCAACGAATGGACAGCGCTCCGATCCAGCATCGAAGCGCTGCTCACGCATTCCAGTGTGAACCCCGGGGACATCAACAACGATGACGTATCGGCGCCGGTCGAACACAAACGAGATCAGCGCATAGCGGCACAGGTAGGGGAGACGACATGCATAGGGGTCAATGACATCGTCAGCGGTGGCAGTGCTGTGTGTCGGTGGGCACGCAGTGGAACAGCGCACTGTGCGCAGCTTGGTATATGCACACAGGAGGCAGGATGCACGGCGTATCGATGAGGGGTATCTGATGAACGAGCGCTCAGCGCAGTGCCTGACAGTATCATTGATAAGGGCATGTGACGCGCGGGCCGGTTGAACACGCGCATTATCCACTTGAACTTGGGAAATGCAAGCGTTCAGTGCTGAGCGCTGAGGGCTAATCCACTTCTATTGCTTGTTTGAATTGTGTACATTAAATGTAAATTAAATTTCAAATGCCTATATTGATCTAACTAATATTGAACTAATATTAAGGGTATGATTTAGAGGCGAGAATGACTTCAGCAGTAGTCTTTGCACTGAGGAAATCACTGAACGCGCGGCCAGATTTTGCATGTTCTGCATATCTGTCGTGTATAAATCTAATCGCCAGAGCAGAGTTCCAATTGACATTGGATGACAGCTTCTCGATGAGATTAATCACTTTCATTCGTCGAGATGCCTCGGTCTTCAATGCTGGTTTGTTGCGTTTCCATCTAGCTCCCCATTTAGCGTCGAGCTCTTGGATAGAAAACTTTCCTTCCTTTCCGAAGCGATTCTCGACCCAATAATCATTGATGGTGGCTTTCTCGGTGATTTTTGAAGGCTTCCAGAAGGCCTCAAATATGGGAAGCCAGGTCTTGGCACGCTCATCCCATTGAAATTGATGCTTTGAAATTTTTTCAAAGGCGAAGACTTTTTCAAGGGATGTGATGTCGTCTTCTTGGGCTTGTTGAATATCGGGATTTGCAGAAAATGGAAACATAGTCGATGTATAGACACCACCGGATTGGCTTAAAAAAATATGGGGTGCAGAGGGTGTGTTGATGACGCCGTGAGCACTTGATGATGAATCGGTGGGATCGGCGAGCGGTAATTCTACATTAGATAAAGGCACAGCATTGACCGGTTGGTGCATGCGATCTGGAGTAGACTGGATGCTGCTTGTAGGCAACTGAACCATCAGCGGCGGTGCTAAGCGAGTGCGGCCTGAAATAAATAAATATCGGTGAGACAATCAATGGGAGGTATTATAATGAAATAATACCTAAGTCATCGAGAGCCGCTTCAATGGCTTTGCGCTTCTGACCTGCTGTCCCTTTGAGAAAAAAAGCCTTGTGTAAATCGGTCATCATTTGCAAGTGTTGTTCAATCTGCTGCTTCGATGCTTTATCAGCAGCGCGCATATCCTCTTGTACAATTGCGTTTGTCGTGATCAGCCCTCGAAAAGTTTCCGCCACGGCGTTTGGAAGGTTACTGAGTTGGTGACGAGCATCCTCCTCGGCCCGAGCAATGATATTGACAGAATGCTGGGCAAACTGGCAGAAAATTGGCGTATTAAGCGGCGCATAAGAGAAGAATGGACTCTTGGGATATAATGTGAACAATACAGCGGCATCTTGAATGAGAACACGCCGTAGAAATATCAAGAGCGATAGAAATTGCTTCAGAGCATTGTCCTGCCCATTGCGCCCGTGTTCTTTGATGCGAGATTCGAGTGCGCGCTGGGCATCTTCCACCCATGGGAATATTGATGAAAGTAATTCGAGCAGTGGATCTATGTCGAACTCAGTAAGCGTGTAATTGATAGCAATAAAGATTTGACATACTAAGGACATCGCGAGAAAGAAAATAGCTACTTTGTTTTTGTGCATTGTAACCGGCAGCACCAAGCATTGCGTCGGTGGGGAGTGCGCGGTCATAACATGGCTTGAATGAACCAGTGCTCGTGTTCATCCAGCCGCCGAGTGCCATTCGACTTTCCATAGGAGCGCCCCACTTCGCTGCTTGTTCTACCGCAAAAGGCCGGCCGCCATGTGTAGACTTCTTGATGTGAATGTTTGCGTCCTTTTTCATCTTGTTAATTTGTTTTCGGTGATCTGTGTTGATTAAATTAACCACATATATGTATAAAAACACCTTAGACGTACTTCCATATGTCATTCCAGTGTGCTCGTCTTTCCCCGGAAAAAGATAAATCGAATACCAGTCACGAATTCCGATACAGCCTCCCTCTGGATCGGTATAATCAGGTTCAAAGTTGGGAGGACTAACGCCAGTAATGTGAAATAGACTGAAGAAATGCAGGGCAAGAGCGCCGACAGAGCACAGCTCTACTACTCGGTGTCGAAACGCTCCTTGCTCATCTGTTCTTCCCGTTGTATTTTCCTTTCCTTGGTTCGAAAAGATCACGAGCGCCTGAATTTTAATTGAATGCATCAGTAAATGTAATTTGTCGTAATGTCATTGGGAGTGCTTACTGGAGCTGTGTAATCTAAGCCAATATCTACAAGAGGGATGTCGCGCAAGAATAGATCAGACCAGAGTATGTTGCGGGTATTATCACCGCGGAAAGCCATGCAAGACGAAATAAGCACCATCGCACGGCTTCTCAATGCGACGTGGATCTTGGACGGTGTTTCGGCACTGGGCTTCTCTAGAAAATGGACTGATGCTCGAATGAGATCAGATTCTGAGTATGTGACTGAAAAGCGCAGCTGGAATAAGTAGTCTGTGCCCAACCTGAGTCACGTATAATACGTACGCGATTGAATACCATCAGCCTTATTGATATGCATCTGAGATAGACGCTCAGGCTCTTTTGCATCTGCCAGTTTCTCAAACATCTTGATTCGAATATCATCGCGCAAAGGTATGTGCGATTCAGGACAATTGGTGTAATCTTCACGGTGCTGGAAACGATAGCGGTAGTACTCAAGTGCTGAGATGCACTGTCGGATAGCAGATGGTCCTAGGCGCGTGCCCTCGATAGCCGAACCGTCGGAAGAGTTCTATGAATAGATGTCAGATCTACTAAATTTAGAAAGAGTAGAAAACGTCCTGGACCTTCATTCGCGTAGTCTCGTACTTCATGAAGAGAGAAACTTTCGTAACAGTAATTGGATGAGCAGGTTCGGGAATGAGTGGTGGCTGAATTGTATCTTCAAGTTCATTGATCCGCCGTATCTGCTCTAAATCCCACCATGTCTCGTATCTTTTAAGATGTCGATTGTACGCAATGTCGGTACCCTTGTCACTCTTCATCTCTTCTTGCTGAGCGAGGCGTTCATTGTGTGACTCTTGAGTGAGACGCTGCATAAGAGTTGGAGGTCGAGAGGCTGAAAATTCAACAGTTGGAATATCTGGAGGAACTCCTGTATCTTCATCGTTATCCATTGTGTAAAGCAATGTTATCGGGAGATTGCTTGAAATGGGGCTTGGAGAGGAAGGGAAACCCGGATGGCTTTTCTTGTGACTGAGTATAGGTAATGGGGATCCAGATAGAAAGAGGTGGCGACGCTTTTGAGGAGATACAGCAGCCGCATGTGGCATAGAAGGTGGCATTTCTGTGATTATACAGTGGAGTGCAGTGGTGGTGGTAAGTTTGTAAGTACTACTAAGACAATAGCGAGAAATATGCCACCGCGTTCCATGAGCCAAATTGGCCAATAATGGGTTCCGTGCGTTGGCCACTTGCGAGCAAGTGCCACAATCGGGAATTTTTCAATCGGCCTGCGAGAATCTGCCGTTTCAGCTACTGGGAAGAAATCTATGCACCGCAAATTTTGCAGTGTAGCTCGCACTGTAGTACAAATTTTATTCCTACCTCATTCACAGAATTGAGCATCTCAGTCAGTCAGTCTTCAGATTAAACTAAGTGAATGACACAATTCAATCACCTTCGGCCACGGCCCACGGTGTGGTGTGGCTTGGGGTTAATTCTGATTTCTGGGATATTGTGGCATTGTATTATTAGCCGGTATATGCCAAGTCATTTGGTATTTTACTGGTAACGAGTAACCGTAGATTACCACTGCCAAAAAAACCGTTACCATGAGGTTACCAGCGCGAGAGCTGAGTGCATAGTATCGTCTATATATAACTATGCATGTAAAATAGATCGTCGAAGGTAATCGAAAACGTTCTGTTGCTAGGCGTTGCACACAAGCCCATACCGCGCAGGTATCCAGGTGCGCGCCGCGTGGAAAGCGCCAAACGGCCCAGTATGTGGGTCTCCGGAGCGACAAATACCTAAACACAGGACAAATATGCCAACTTCCAGCGCAGAGCGATCATCCTGGAGGCGCCGCAACTGCCCTACCCAGCCATCTACATTGACACCCCATAACGCTCCACAGTCGAATGACCCACGGCGCTACGACGACGGGTTCTAGCCAGCCTGACCGATTTCCTCAACTCACGACTCTCACATCTGCCAACTTGATATTCGAGATTGCGAGAATGTCAGTCTATGACAGACTCACGCAAAGCGACAACACGGACACTGGCGCAAACTTCGGGAGCCTCCGAGCCTGGTATCTAAAGCAGTACACCGGATGCTTTTAGGTCAAGACTTCATGAGCTTGAACCATGGCGTTGAACTTAGTTGCGAATTGCCTATATTCTAGAACATGGAATTGATTCTGTTGGACCAGTGAAGCGCCCGCGTCCTGACAGCCTATTCGCGGAAACATTTGTGAGTTCGCTATCCCGCATTCTGTTCGGTATTTTCTTCCATCCACTGAAATCTCGAACCCTCACAACGACAGATAGGAATTGTGTCAATTTTCATTTCCAGTTTCTGCTCTACTCATCCTTCAAGCTTCATCATTGATCGGGAGCACATCGCAATTAGTAAGGTATATTGTGTAATCAAGTTATACCCGAATAACCTTCTCTCCATCCACCAACGTAGTCAGAGCGGCGTACTCATTGGCTGGCGCTTCCTGTGCTCTGATATCTAGGAAAGGAACAACTCGCTTCGATTATATACACTACACGCCGCTTCGCAATTACATCTGCGCACGGGCCTGCAAATACTGTGGACACCACACCTCATCCCTATCCTGCCTGTCGCCGCCGCCCTGTCTCACTGACCATACCAAGGCCAAACTGTCGATCGATGTTTCTGTTGCGTTGAATCAGTCGGAATAATTTGATACGAAAGCTGCTTTCCTGCACACACCTAGGTATGTCTTCTCAGTACTCTACACTCTGCAAGCGGCTAAATCTTCTCGCTTCAGTACTCATCATGATGCGCTGGGCTACAAATACCATCTACGGGAAACTGCATGCTCAATAAGCTCTTCGCCACCCCAGGGGCATGCGACGTCTCAGCACCGCCATTACCCGATTGGTCTGTCAGGGAGTTTAAGGAGATATGGTGAATGTAGATCTGTCGCGTCCAGACGATGGTATCTCAGTCTGGCCGACTCTTCTCGTCGCGGACATGGACGAGACGCGCTGGGTGCCCGACAACCAACAGAAAGCACCATTCCACCCCTCTGGACTTGGTACACCCGGAGCAACGCACACATCTGTGTTCCGCCTCGAGATTCGTCGCCGCACTATACCGACGTAGCAGCACCTTACTCCCTATTCTCTCTTTGTACCGGCCCATTGCCTCGTCCGGCCCATAACTAGGGGAGCTGGCGCACGCGCTGCGCTGTCGCGCGTGCTTGCAGAGTTGTGCATGGTGCGTTCAGCGCATTTCAGAGCCCATGGGCCAGCGCCATCCTTCCCCATGCACCCCGTTATCACAACCACTCGTCCGCCCGCCTTAACCCACACCCGCAAGTTATTTCAGCACACACCGACGCCGACGCCGGTTCTTTGAGCCGCTGCACTTTGACCTCAACAATCGTCGATAGCAACCCTCCCTCCCTCGTGATCATCCTGGCATGTTCGAGCGATGCGCTGGCGCTAGGATACGACGTAGCGCATGCGCTATCACTCGTCCCTCCCTTGCTTCGCTGGTTGTTGACCTCGATACTGGCGTCAACGACGTATATCACGTTACTCAGCGCCGACGGCCTCATTCCATGTTTCTCTCGCACCCCTTGGGGCCCTCAAGCAGCCGAATGCGTTCCATCCTCCGCGTTGTGTCTTCCTGCTGTGCACGTTCGTCGTGTACATATGGTCTTCGCCGTTCGGAAAAAGAACACGCTGTGCGTTCAATGGCGGGGATTTGGGGACAACAGAATTTTGAGGATCTTCGTGGCGGGGATATCTGAGAGCACTTGCAGATGGTAGCCCATCTTCGAGTAGTGTGGTGAAGGCACCCTTGTTTGGTCATGGCGCGGAAAGCCAGGCCTCCCTGTGACGCGAGACGCCTATTATGCAGATGATGTGCGCTTTCTCACTATGTTCTGTCTCGTAAGCAAAGCATCACATCGCTGAAATTTTACCTACAGCGACGCTATGACAAGTTTCGGTTAGATCTGCGGATTACCCCAAGATTACCCTCAATTTGTCCCGAATCTCTGAGTATCCGTCGACTCCGCATTCGATACGAGTAACGCGACGAAGATAGGCAGACAATCGTAGTGTCGGTCGCGGCGATCTTGCTTCTTAGCGTGAACTCGGTGGGCCTGGCGTCTGATGACTCTCCGAACATTTGTATATCCAAGTTTGCCCAAGGTGTGATTTCACGAACTGGAATAATATTGAGCTTATATATTCAGACTGGTCGTTTTCTAGAGCATGCAGTCGACTCTTGTTGGACGAGTAATTTGCCATTTTCCGGATTGCTCGTCCTCCTCTCTATCGCATCAGTATGATACGAGACGCAGCTTAGGTGTCGTGAGACATCAATATTCATAGTCAATATTCAATCGCGACGACGTCAACGTATTCTTCCTTCAAGTATTAACAGAGCTTTTGGAAGCTCATTAGTACACATTCCATTTGGTATGTCTGCTCGACCTGTCCTAATCATCGTGGTCCTGACAATAAAAGCAGATATTGTATAATTACATGAGTACGAAGACATGTAGTGATATATACAAGGCGACGTGCAAAAAAGGGAATAACCAAGATTGGTGACAGACGACCATTTGTTCCACTACGCGGTCCTTACGACAGACCCTCCTTTTTTTCTCGCCTTTCTCGACACGTCCACGGCCGTATCAATGTGCTCGCTACAACATCACCACGCTCATCGACGACGCCGCACTTGACGGCTTAAACCAGCCGAAGCTGAAGTTCGCCACCGTTAATTCGTGACTCGTCTTCCAAGGACCATGTGCGACGCAAACAAGAGGCAGTGTTCATAGTGCCCCAGAACGATATTGCGCCCATGTGCGACGACGCAGTCTTGGAGTGGGCATGGCTCGAGGTTGCGTATGGATGGTTAGCGTGGGTCGTTTATTCTCGGTTGGACTGCGTCGTGGGTGGATTTCGTGACCGATTTCAGGCTCATGACGGAACGAAGTGTGTGCGAAGGGGGAACTGGAAGTGGAAGAAATTCGCGTCGGGGCATGATTGTTTCTGTGAAAATATTATTGCTAGCCTCAATCATATCAGAACATTGACAAATACATACCCAGGTGCATAGCCCTTCAAATCTGCTGACCCCCGTATGAGATTGTGGATAGGAAATTTGATGGCGGCTGGAGGGATGGCGGTTGGCGTTTCATTTTAATTCGTTGAGGACATGAATAAGAAGAGGAGACTTACGATATTAGTATCGACTTTTCCAGTGCGCAGTGCAAAAGCAAGTTGCGACATATTTAAATGTCCACCATAATCCACATCGCCAATCGCAGGCGACGATCCTGAAGGACATGAAAGGGGCGAGCGGCGAAGTCAGGAGACGCTGCTCTGGCGCTGATCTTGGTGGAATATTTCAATGTGAGCGCGTTGCAACTCGCAGGCAGAGCGGAAGGAACGATCGCAGATGAATAGGACGTGGAATCGCTGCGGCGATGCTGAGAGATGGTGAACGGCGTGGCGTAGTCGGATGTCATGGTACCGTGGAACGACGCAGGGCGCAAGAACAGAAGGGAGCGACTGCAGGAGATAGCGCCGGGGTCGGGGGCCATCAGTGTACGATAGCGTCAGAGGGGATCAGTCGTTTTGGGAGAGAACTTGATGCACTGGTACGGGCTGATCAATATGGGTATAGCACAAACCATGGTACGGCGTACAAGTACAAGGAAATACCGGAATACACACACCCCGCTGTGATTATGCGGGGGGCGAGTGGCGACATATCTGGGCGCCGTGTAAGGTAGGGCGTTCGATCTATGTTATGGCATCCCTGTAGGGAGTAAAGCTGCGCTCACCAATGCTTAGAAGCCATCTGATCCCGTCCTTGCGGATTCCCGAGCCTCTGCTTCGATTCATAGCATCGCGAATGCTGTGCGCGCAGAGCTTTCAAATTCAAGCGCACCGCTGATGCTCTGTCTTGCCGTGCACCCCGCGCGTTCCAACCGATAACGGCCTTGAATTTTGAAGTTGGCGCACTAGATGTCCCCCGAAGCTTTCGAGTGAGGAGCCCGTAAAATCGATAACCACGGAGGAAGGGATTGAAGGGAGATGAACAATATGAGGAATCAATGTGCTGGTGTGCTCAGAATGACAGCTGTGTCTGCACACCACAAGGCATATTCTAACTTGGGCGTCCGTGACAGACGCTATGATCGGCCGCCAGTTCGACCGACATCCAAGTCCAGGATGCCTCTCCAATCTGACCACATATTGCTGGGTATTTGCGTGGATCGTCATCAATAGAGTGAGGCCTCGCATGCTAAGGCTGCCTAAGGGCTGCATCGAGGGCTGCATTTGCGGAGACGGAGATGTTAGATATGTGCACGGTAGCACTGCGGCTCTGAAAATACTCTTCATCACCGCGCACTGTCAATCCAAATATACACCGTGTCCCATGAGGCTGTACGAGGGGGGGAAAGGTTGAGCTCGCCTCCCATCCTTTCTCTTTCCCTACCGTGACGCTCAAACAACGCTCGTAGTACTTTCTACACTCAAATCTTACTCAAATTTCGACAATGGCAACAAACTCTGAAGGATTGCTGCTCAGTGCAGTCTTGGAAAGTAAGATAATCCATTGACTCACCCTGTTCTCAGATGTTGACTGTAGTTGTCATCTAGGCATCGAGTTGACATGGGAGGTTGGCAGCGGAGAAAAGGGTGTCCGCTCCCATTTCTTTGCTCATGTTTATGTGGCCAATAACAAGGTTGCAAAATCAAACCTTGAGCCTCGCTCGGCTGCTATCAAGTGGGAATGGAACCTAGGAAATAAATTGTACGCATTACTTTTATTATGGATAATTGTTAGTCAATATTTCCAAATTAGTTGGTTTGCACCATCATCTACAATGAAGGTTGAATTGTACCGTGGATTCAACTCTAAGAAAGCTCGTCAATTCAAAGTATTGAATGAACACATTGGACAGTATGAGGGGAAAATTGTAGATGTTCTTGGAAACAGTGAGTATTTCTCTTTTTATAAATATTATACATGCATAATACAATTTTTTTATCAGATGCTGCCTTGAAGTTGATGAACAAATCTGGTGATCAGGTTCTTGCCAAACTGAAAATCACCTTGTCTCAGACATCTGGACCTGTTGACAATGTTCAAGCTTTTATGGATCAGGTTGATGCCAACATTCTTCTTTTGCCACCAAATCATGATGCTGCCTTTAATACTGCTTCAACTTTTGAGTATATTTTGCAATCAACTATTCAAATTATGAATAAAGTTAGCAAGGTATTGTTTTATTTACTTAAATATTGTAGCAAACCAACTGACTGTCCTGCAAGGCCCATCCTATACTTGATATTTCATGGATAGTTTTGTCTGGTCTTTATAAGGTAAGTATACTGAGGTTAAGTATAATATAAAATACAATACTGACATTAAATTTTACTTGGACAGGCTGTAAAGGAAACTCATTTACAGGATGCATCTATTCAAGATCTTGCTAGTACTTTGCGTGAAATGCTGGGTACTGCCAATTATGCCTCTGATCTTGCAGAAGTTGCAAATACTACAAATGTTATTGACGAAATTGGTCAACAAGCTCTTCAAGTTGCTTCTTTGATTGATGAGTATACAAAACTTGGCTGGGCAAGTAAGTAGTATTTATTGCTTTGCTTTTCTTTTATTCAGTTTTACATAGGGAGAACTGTTGAAATTCAAGCTCACTTCAAGTCTCGCATTGAACAAACTCAAATTCAATGTAAGGCTCTTATGAGCAAATTTTCAGGCCGAGTGGCTTTGAACATATATGCAAAAGTCAACAACATTGGTAAATTTTTTTTGTGTTGAATAATACATGTTCTAATAACAGTTATATAGATCAAACAGTTGCAGGTAAATTTTATCATAAATTTTTTTTGCATTTTTTGATGAAAAACATTATTTTAAGTTGAACAAGTTTATAAGTGGTTGTCTCCACCAGACAGCTCCAGAAATCAAAATGAGGCCCATGAAAAATTTCAATTAGGCACATGTTCTTGGTTTTTTGAAAGCAATGAATATATTCAGTGGAAAAAAACACCTGGTCTGTTGTGGGTTAAAGGAAAAGGTATGTCTGTAATTAATTGACTACTAGTAGACAATTATTTAAATTTTGAGTAGCAGGGTGTGGTAAAAGTGTTCTAAGGTATTTTTGGTTTATAATTTGATAATGTTAGTTAAGCTAATATGTAGTTTTAGTTCCTCAATCATCAATGATCTTCAATCTCAAAATCCAGCTGTTGAAATGGCTTATTTTTACTTTGATAGCAGAGATGGTCAAGCAGATTTCCAGCTTCAAAATAAACTCATTCGGTGTCTTATCTCACAATTTGCTGATATGCATCAAAAGGGTGTACCTCTTGAATTAGCAAATTTATACAAAAATTCCAAATCTCAGCAGCCACAAGATGCATCACTTGAAAACATTCTTGACAATATTTTATCCCAGTTTCCTCATGCTTATATTGTTATTGATGCTCTTGATGAATGCACCAACAGAAACAAGGTTGCAACTTGGCTTTCCAAAATAATGAAAAATGTCACAAAAAATATTCATATTTTGATTACTAGTAGACCTTTGCCAGATATGAACAACACTTTGGGAAGACTTAGTACAAGCTCAGTGAATATTGAAGAAAGGGCTGTCAATTCTGATATTGTTCAATATTTGCAAAGTCAAATAGTGAAATTTGAAATATTTGATGATAAAATCAAAGCACAAATAAAGACTGCTTTAGAACAAAAAGCAGAGGGATCGTATGTTTTTTAAAAAATTGCGGCAAAATATTTTGTACTAAAATTCTTTTTATATACAGATTCAGATGGATTTCTTTACAGCTCAAAACACTTGAAAGCTGTCAGAGTCCACATGAAATAAATATTCAATTAGAAAAGCTTCCAATAGGTTTAGATGCCACCTATTATCAAATGCTGCAAGCAGTTGACAAAACCTATTTTGCTGATACAATATCATTTTTGCAATGGCTGGCATTTTCTTTGCGCCCATTAGAAATAAAAGAGCTTGCAGAAATTGTTACTATTGATTTGGAATCACCAGATGGTCCTGTTTTCAACAAAGAAAAGCGGTATCCAAATCCACAAAGTGTACTTCTAAGGTGTTCAGGTTTTGTTAGTGAAACAAATGGCAGATATTTTTATCTATTACATTTAAATGTATTGCTCACTATTTGATTATACAGGCAAAATTAAACTTTCTCATTTTTCTGTTAAAGAATATCTTTTATCATCTTGGATTGATAAAAATATTAGATTTACAGAAAAAGCAGCTCATACAAAAATAACACAAATATCTGTTGCATATTTACTGCAGTTCCAGTCATTTGAGCCAATGACACAAAGTGTGCTAAATGATGCTCCACTAGCAAATTATGCTGCTGGAAATTGGTTCATTCATGCTCAAAATGGAGCTCATGATTCTGTTAATTTAAAGTTGATGTTTGAGTTATTTAACAACAATGTTGCACCATATATAAATTGGATGCGCATATATAATATTGATGGCAATTGGAAAAAACAAAATTTGGCCATGAATGAATCTGGATTGATTACACCATTATATTGTGCATCAAGTGCAGGTATAAAGGAGGTAGTACAGTGGTTAATAGCCAAGGGGGCCAATGTAAAAGCACAGGATGGAGAATATGGCTATTCACTTCAGGCAGCTGCCTATAAAGGTCACAAGGAAATTGCAAAGTTGCTAATAGCAAATGGAGCCAATGTAAATGCAAAGGGTGGAGAATATGGCAATGCACTTCAGGCAGCAGCCTTTAGAGGATATCAGGCAATTGTGGAGTTGCTGATAGCCAATGGAGCCAATGTGAATGCTGAGGGTGGACTATATGGCAATGCACTTCAGGCAGCTGCTTCTGGAGGTCATCAGGCACTTGTGGAGTTGCTGATAGCCAATGGAGCCAATGTAAATGCTGAGGGTGGAGAATATGGCAATGCACTTCAGGCAGCAGCCCTTAGAGGATATCAGGCAATTGTGGAGTTGCTGATAGCCAATGGAGCCAATGTGAATGCTGAGGGTGGATTTTATGGCAATGCACTTCAGGCAGCAGCCTATGGAGGTCATCAGGCAATTGTGGAGTGGCTGATAGCCAATGGAGCCAATGTAAATGCTGAGGGTGGACAATATGGCAATGCACTTCAGGCAGCTGCCTCTGGAGGTCATCAGGCAATTGTGGAGTGGCTGATAGCCAATGGAGCCAATGTAAATGCTGAGGGTGGACGATATGGCAATGCACTTCAGGCAGCAGCCCTTAGAGGTCATCAGGCACTTGTGGAGTTGCTGATAGCCAATGGAGCCAATGTA
>JAEKIV010000437.1:0-28253 GCA_016801325.1 Hypholoma fasciculare
TTCGGTTCGAACCAGAACCGGACCAGAACCGAACTGACAGAACCGGTTCTCTCGGTTCTAGTTCAGTCCGGTTCCGGTTCGGCTAATATTCCCACGGTTCGGTTCTCGGTTCTTCACAAAGGGGTCGAGAACCGGACTGAACCGAACTTTGGCAACACTATAGGGACCTTGATGCAGAGTGCCCAGGAACCGATGCTGGCGGCGAGCTCGACCCCCTTGCGAGGCGTGGTGGTGAACTCTGCGTATGTGTGGGAGAGCTCTTTGTTGGTGATGGCGTTGGGGCGGGCTACGGGGTTGTATGTGCTGAACGGACCGTCACCATTGGCCCCCAGGACGCTGAATGTGGTAGAGATTGTCTGTATAGTACCAGAGGCTTTGTCCATGGCTCCAACTGGAATAACGGCGAGGGCTGAGTTGGCGCAAAAAGAATTTTGGAGACACATTGACGCTGCTGCTTTGAGATTGAAGGTCGGATATGATGCTGATAGACCTGAGGGGCTGCTTCGATTTTTAGGATCTTTAAAGGCCACCGTAAACCCGAATAAAACAGTGGATGGTGTGTGATTCTGCATCAACTCATGGCATCCTATGCATCAACACATGTCATCTTAAAGCCAGAGGGAGCGGAAAATTGGTACTGTATACTGTCTATCCTTTGATCCGACAGATAAGGTCTCTAGTTAGGAAGAAATACTCAAGATTCCCGAGTGGATCCTCTACAGCACATTTCCGTCGTAAATGTTGTATTGTGCAGTGGTTCGCCGTTTTGATGCCGAGTCATCGTTACTCTATGACCCATGCATTAAGGAAATGCTTCCATGCAAACTCGATTGTTGACACCTATATATGCTTATTGAAAGCAGCAAGAAATTATGGAGTGGCTGGGATACATTTGTAAAATGATGTGATAAACGTGGCGGGCGCTTGTTTATTAATGTCAACAGTCATGCGAACTGCCGAAACTGCGAAACTTCGGCGTGTGTATTTGACCGAGCGGCCGATGAACTCGTGGCTCTTCATGAAGCGCTGGCGTATCAATTCCCGCTAACCACCACTTTCGGGAGGCCACTGCGATACGGTGTACTTTGATGTTGACACTGAGACAGGATAGCGAGCGGCCTCGAGGACCAGGTCTCTCAGCATGTCACTTTGGAGCAATGATCCGGTACTAGAGCGCTGCAGAAATACTACAGGTATATAGAATGTGTAAGGAGTAGGGGGGTAGTTACATAAAAGGAATGCGGGGAACTTTTAAAAAGGCATGGGACGAGAAAATCTGCGTCAGCTCTGATAGGATGTCCCCTAAATATGGCGAATGCACCGGCGTCAGCTCCTTCGGTCGATAAAACACTGATCAGTATTCCCAAGCGTTCCTACTCACGAAACGACTCTTGCTTGCTTATTCTTGTTCTTCTTTTTTTCTGATATTATTATTATTATGGTTCGACCTCTTGGCTGGGCAGTGAGACTAGCGCGATGAGCAGCATGCTTTGTTTTGTGCGTACCAGCGTCCTATGTATACTGAATATCAAACACATAAATTGTTGAAAATATGTGGTCCTGCATACAGTGAATGCATCGACTCCAAATACTTTAAAAATAGTTACAGACAAGTATTGATTTGCGTCCACGTATTTTTGCATTGCATAGAGTTGCAAAGAATCTTCGGCGATTCACTCTCTTTGTGTACCTCCCAAACCTGCTTAGACGATAAAATTACCGTTATTACATCAATATCAATCATTCATTGCATACGCGCCCAACAATCTCTGCTCGAACACGCCCATTCCCACCATCGCAACTTCCGATATGACCAATGTCCACGCCTCCATTATCAAGCATCTGGCTAATAAGAGAGCTCTCCTTCTGCCAGAACCTACCAGATTTTGTCTCCACCTTCCAAGTTCCGCCAACCGTGTCGCTCAAACATTTTGTAGCTACACCACAGCCCTCACGTAGCCCCATATCTATTTCCCCTTCCACATACAAATTTGGGCAGTCAGGTCCCTCATCTACTTCCAAAAAATCGTGCCTCAGTGTATGTCAATACGCACGATCGTCCGCGGAGGCACAGAGCTGCAAAGTAGCTACTTTTACGCCTGCGCGACGCCACACTCCGCTCGTTCGCCGACGTACAAGCCGCCCGGCCGAACTCATCGCGACGACATATGAGACAATCTTATCTCTAGTAAGAATTTGTCTTTAGTGAAAAATAGTTGGCAGAAATAACGCACACCTCTATTTTACCCGGCATGGCAAATCTGCTGCTTAGAGAGGTGCTATACTGGGAGATGTTTACGGCTGTGACCATACCCGACCGGCAGCGGGCGCTAAATCAAACCTCCTACCTTTCTCCTACCGTCATGTCGCTCCGGTCTGCATCGTCGCTGATTGGACTGCAGGTCTTCTCGCGGGGCGGGACCTTTGCTCTGAACCAGGCCCTCGTCCGTCTCGCGTCCCCGACTGCTTTCGGCGCCGCCGCCATCCAGTTCGAGCTTGTCCTCAGCACAATCCTCTTCCTCAGCCGCGAGGGCGTCCGCACCGCCCTTCTCCGTGCACCCCCGCCCGCCAATGCAGCCCCTACGTCTGCTGCTGCCCGCCGTGCAAACACTGCTTTCATACCCGTCATCGTCGGCGTCCCGCTCGCGCTCACTACCGCCCTACTCTACGTACGCATCGCGAGCTCAGAAGTCCATGCACAGCCTCACTTTCGCGCCGCCGTCGCGCTCTACGCGTTCGCTGCCATCCTCGAGCTTCTCAGCGAGCCCCTCTACAACACGTGCGTCTCTTATTGTGCCACCTCACAGCGGCACTGAGCCCCCGCAGCGCGATGACGACGCTGCAGACCGGAGTCCGGGTGCGTGCAGAGGGCCTAGGCATCACCGCGAAGAGCCTCGCGACGTTCGCCATACTCTTCCTCGACCACCGCCGCGGTGCCTCGACACTCGCTCTCGTCGCCTTTGCCGGCGGCCAGCTCGCATACAGCCTCGTCGTGTTCGCCACGTACGCCGCGTTGCTCGGCCCGGGCCATATGCGGCTGGCGATCCCGCCCTCGTGCGTCATTTCCCGCTATACGTTGTATACTTCTCATTTTTTGTGGACATCCTAGGCAGACCCAAAGTAAATCGTGGCGAGCCTACCTAGACGCACAAACGGTACATTTAGCAGGGACTCTAACTATGCAATCCGTCGTCAAGCACTTCCTCACGGAAGGCGACAAGCTCATCCTCGCGTGGCTCAGCCCACTGCGCGATCAGGGCGGGTACGCCATCGCCGTCAACTACGGTGAGTTCTCTCCGCCTGTCTTTTCTCCATGCGACAAACGTTCGTAGGCTCGCTCGTCGCCCGTATCCTCTTCCAGCCCGTCGAGGAGACCCTGCGCCTTTTCTTCTCGCGCCTCCTCCCCTCCACGCACGCTCCCACCCCCTCCGCCCGCACACGCACCCTGCGCACTCTGCACACAGTTCTCAAAATACAAACCGCCGCGGCGTTCCTTCTGCTCATCTTCGGCCCGCCCTACCTCCCCATAGCGCTCCCTCTCCTTCTCCCAAAAGCGTACCTCGCGACGAGTGCCCCCCGTGTGCTCGCCGCGTGGATATGGTACGTCCCTGTGCTCGCCGTGAACGGCGTACTCGAGGCGTTCCTCGCGAGCGTCGCGCGCCCGCACGAACTGAATTCGCAGAGCCGGTGCGTCTGGTTTACACCTTTCTGCCGCTCCAGCCGACTGACCGCGCACAGTTGGATGGTCGTCTTCTCTGCTGTGTACGTTGCCCTTGCCCTCGCTCTCTACCGCCTCGGTGCAGGCGACGCTTCCCTCGTCTACGCGAACATCGGCAACCTCGCCGTGCGCATCACCTACTGCACACTCTTCACCGCACACTTCTTCCGTGCTGCACCGCCACCTGCGCCCCAACTACGATTACGCTCTATCCTCCCTCCTATGACCTATATGCTAGCCCTTGCGTGGGCGCGGACACTAATTACATTGAGCGCACGGAGAACGCACGCGGGGGCGGTTGCGGCTGCGCTGGGGCGCGGGGCGCTGCTCGATACGCGCGTGCTCCTGCATGTTGGCGTGGGCGGGGGGCTTGCGCTCGCGTGTGCGGGTGTGTGGTGGTGGGGCGCGGGGCGCACGCTGGTACGGAACGCGCGGGAGAAGGACGGGAAGGATGAGTGAAGATTATGTGTGTACGATAGGCAGTCGAATGGGACTCGCGCGCTTTTTGTGGAGTAGATCCGACATGGATGTATCGTCCTTGAAGCTTGACATCTGAAAAGCTACTGCAGACCTACCAACGTGGTGTGTCATATCTTATATATTATACTTCATATATTTCCGCTGCTCACCCCGATTCTTAAAGTTTGCACACCGACAGGGTATACACACCTTCATTTTGATAGTCATATCTAGGATTTGTGCCCCGTCCACGCTAGACCAAGGGAAAGAATTACTCCCCAGCAAATTACACTCCAGTAAATCGCTTCCTCCTACTACACGCACATGACGTGGAGCTCGGGCTTGCTTCTCACTGCTCTTCGCAATGGCAGTTCTTTCGTTCCGGCTGACACTTTATTGTATGTGTGTACCGCTATTGCAGTATTGTCTGGGTGGAAGATGTCCTTCCACGTGGCAGCTACTTGTTTACCCTTTCAAGCTGATGCTTCAGATACATCTCTAGTCTTCCTCCTGCCTGCTCCCCTCTGCATACCGCAGGTTGCTTTTATTTCTGGTTGCAGAGCTATGTGCTGGACACTGTTAGTGACTCAAGCAAGTTTTTGACATGTTTTTATACCGCCGTACTTTGCATCAGTCATCAGGATTTCTGTACAAGGGCACAATAAATTGCTATTCCGCTCTCTCGACGCATACACAATATTTTATTATACATGAAGAAATCTTCTTTTTACTTTCCTTGGACAAATTTCTCTGTCTATTTTCTTACACTGTACACGTGGTGCATCACCGGAGATATAGACTGGTATAATGACCCGGTGTAAGTCAAACGAGCGTAGTGCATCCGACGACGTGCGGCAGATCCGAGGACCAGAAATTCGTACCAAATCTTTTACTTTTACTTTGTTAATTAGAGTCGGTTTTTCCTCCCGGATTAGTGACAAGGCAAAGGGTACACACAACCAATCACTTGATACTGCGTATGTAATTGAAGAATATTCTACGAAGTTGAGTATTCCACAGAATACTACATCACAGATCTTCCTGTCATCATTTTCCATAACCTGGAACTCGGAAATAAATTTGGCCGATTTGTCATTCTGGTCCAGAATATGATAATTGCCCCAATTACTTTCAGAAGGAGTCCTATAACCAGTGATGGCAATAGGTGGTCTTCCAGAAGATAATTCAGTGGATGCTTCAAGTATTGTTTCATGGAACAAAGGCGGGCCTCGGAGGCCCTTATTCAAATAAATTGACGTCGTGTACCTGACATTTTTTTTGCATACCCCTTGCCTCGCTGTCGTCGAGATTCTGAATCCTCGCCGGATATGTTAGCCCTAGTCCACGTCTTGTCCACGTCGTGCACTGCGGCACTATCCAACCACTTATTCTGGATTGTTCAACACTACCTGCAGCCCCGGCGGATGCCACAGGCCGCGCTTATTTATCTGTGCGTTGCTTCTGCATCTGTGGCCGCGCTTATCCCGGCTGAGTGAAGGAGTGCAAGAATATCCTATCCATAATTTCCAGCGGACGCCTGCAAGACGCCTGCTTTTTTTCCTGGAGCCGAGCGTGCATGCGCCGGAGTTCCCCATTTGGCCTGTCCGTAGATTTACCCTCCTCCTTCTCTGACGACCCACTCGAGTCTCTCCCGCTCTAATTTCGCTGAACGAACTCGTTTATCCGCACTCTGGTCTGGTCTGCCTCTTCCTGTGCGGAGTCTTATGCACATCTTACGGGAGACAGCGCCCGGTGTGCTGTGTAATCACATGTACTTGCGTGCTCGGCTCGCTAATTCAAAAAGGTCTTACTCCCTCCACATGCGGTACCCGTGTTTTTCCAGTCGGGCGCCTCCTCCCACCGAGTATTCCCCCCTTTTTTCTTTTACCTTTTGGGACCATGTCTCTAGCGCACGCGGACGGAGATCAACGGCGCGTTCGCAGAGACCGCTTACTCGCCTGCGTACCTTGGCACACACACACAATTCGAAGCCCTTTTGATAAACTGGTGCTACAAACATCTCAGATCCCACAGGCACACGCGTATGCTTATGCGTTATGATTTCCCGCGAGGCGCAGCTCATCCGCTCTCTTCCGTGCGCATAGCATAAGCCTTGAGCTTGAATATCCATTTTCAAGTAGCCAGAAGACTTACAATCACACCTCCAATTTGTGGAATTACTAGAACAAAGCTGGATTACGGTTCTATCTACGCAGAGGATGCAGTACAGCGAAGGCGGCTGAGGAGAGGATTACAAAAGAATATTTGAAGGAGATTATAGCTGATATGTTCCAAGGGTTTTTCGTTGGATCGTTTGTCGAGAAAACAAGATCGTTTTGTGTTGCAGTCGGAAGTTTTGGTTATATACCAAAAATCCCAACTGACCAGATAGAAAATTTTCCTTAAGTACACTCTGAACTTGGTTATCTACCATGCTTCAGCACCCAGTCTTGTCCATCTGTGTCTCATTGGAAATGGCCTTCTCTTGTACTATACTATTCCCAGAGTATCTTCCGAGTTCACACAAGTTGAAGCCAAGTTTTATACAAAGTTGCAGCAGAAAGGCCGGATGCAGCCTTCAAACACTTGTCCATGCATGTACTGGTGAGAACTGAAGACCATGTATAAACGGCGCGAATCCGGTTTGAGCTTTAGACGATTCACAGCAGTTCCTTCTGACAGCCTCTGGCGATCATCACGCTCGATGACCATGTTGTCAGCGGTATAAATCTAATGAACGCATTTGCGAAACACATCACATCAAAATAACATCTGAGACTCTACCAAATATCTGCCGCTTCCGAGCTCAAATTCAAGCGCTTTATTACTCTACTCCAAATCCGTTCCAGCCTCCCGGTCGACCGTTGACGTGCCCCTCACCACCGGAGGGCCACCGGAATAGCGCCGCGCTAGCAGCGATGCTCGCGGCTGGAAAATTCTCGAGAGCAACCAAAATCAATTCTATCAAACTCAGCATGGAAGCTACATGGACTTGAAACTCTATGGAAGTGCCTTTGTTACATGTACAATTTATTGTATTTTTCACCCAATTATTGGAGCAACCACCTCGTTCTATTTTTATCGATTTCCGAAAGAGCAAATTTTCCTGTTTAGGAAAATATATGTGCACTATTTTTAGCCGATCACCGAGATTATCGTAACTTCATTGAAATTGGCAGCGGGCAACTACAACGAGCCAACACAAAACTATTCATTGGACCCCGCTATTTCGAGTGAGATTCTTCTTGAACTGTATTTTTCTCAAAAAGATGGTGCGCGGAATGCTTATAAGTCCAAGTTTCAATACTGGATCCCCACGTATCCTAAGCTTCTTCAGTATGTCTGGCGCCCGCCGTAGCCAAACTCTAACTGCCTTGACCTTGGTTGGTCTTTCTATAGTCGCATCAGCTGCCCCCAGTCCCGCTACCATCATGACACGGGTACGTCTATCATAGATGTCCCTCCCGATGTGACACTACTAACAAAACATACACTTCTGCTGCAGGACCTTTCCGTCAATATCACAGTGTGTACCGCGCCAGACGCCTGCAGTATTGTCCCAGGCCAAAGTGGAAACGGCGGGTGCACCGACCTGCTTGACCACTTCGGCTTCCTTTTCAAGGAGATCACGAGTGCGACAATCCCCGACGGGTTCGCGTGCACCTTCTACGAGTATGTTGCATTCCCCTTTTTGTCCATTAAAACAGTAAATCTCTGATGATTTTTCTGCTCGATCGTGCAGAATATTAGAGTGCGCGACGTTTCCGAGCGACTCAATCTTCCTCACCCCCGGGACATGGGATTTTGCCGATGTGATCACCGCTGATGGAGTGCTTGGCTTTGATGACCAGACGAGCTCGCTCACATGCTCCACCCTCTAGGCTTCCTCTCGAGTTTCAGCCGCGTAGATGTACAGAATGCACTAGATAGCCTTATTTGTTAGCTCCCGAACAACTCAATGCTGTCATTATGTCACTCCGAACTGTTCATTATACTTACCAAAGAATCATGTCTATGTTGCCCAGAACTAATAGTAGGAGTACCTCTAATTATCTCTTTTCAGAATCCTACAAGGTCACAAGTACACTGTCAAATGTGCTGTCAAGGTTCTACACCATCGATGAGATAAACAAATAATCACGCAGTAAACACGCGTTCTTTCGTAAAGTAAAAAATGTATATGACACCACATGTTGAAAAAAGCTGAACAGAAGACATGATTGGGCCGCGCAAGTGGCACGTACAATACTTACTGTTCGAATTGTGGCCAATTTATTGGGTCTGGTACTTGATCAGCCTCCACCTTCCTTCTGTACTCCTCACTACCCACAAATTTCTCCGCCACTCTCCAAAGCGTCATTCCTCGCCGGATTTCCTCTACCCAATGAGCTTTGCCTTCTGCCTCTGGGTGTCGACCTAAAACCGATAGATATAACTTGTCCACAGTGATTTCGGTTGGCAACCCTTTGGCCGTATATTCAGGCGATGTGAAGAAACGACCGACGGTGTAGGCAAGCCCACGAGTGTACACCTCGCGCGTTGACCCTTCCAGGACAGTGTGACTCTCTGGATCGCGATCCTCATGAAATCGAGTATACCACCAGTGCGCACCCATATTCCTTTGCGTGGCTGACTTGAAGGTGGGCTCGAGAGTGCTGGGTGGAGTCGTTCAATAATCACTGTGCGGTGCAGCAGTATGAGCTGTAGTCATATATGGCGACTTGACAGCAAGGCAAAGGACACTTGTACCTGTATGACAATATATATTGATTTGTAGACCCGATCCCAGATCAACAGGTAATGGCAATGGGGCTCTCTGAAGTTCGGCATCATTTCTTGTTGGTAAGGCCATGGGAGGTGAATGTGTCAGGAAGCAAAACCTGGGCAAAGGGCAGGTGCCGTCGTTATTCGACTAGGTTAAGGTATGTTTCAGGGTGAATTATTTGCCGTTGAACTGATATCTTACAGTCATCGTGTTTTTCATGAAATGTCGTAATAGGATTACCAGCGTCAGGTCAGTCACGTTGAATCAGCGGGAGGTGATTACAATAATAGGACACAAAAAAAAACCCCGCCTACCTTCGCTGGTGCATCTCTGCTCAATTATATCGCCGCGCCCATCTCGAGAGGCTTGTGCGTCCCCGGGTTTTTATATACTCAAAAATGTTTTAGAAACGTTGCATGGCTTTGACGAATACCAAGCCCCGGATCTTGGTTTCTCGGAATAAGGTCAAATCAATGTAAACGTGTAAGAAGTAAGGTAGCCTATGGTACGGGTGCGTCAAGAATACATATCAGAGAGCATTTTAGATCAGGATCGAAGTGAGGCTTCGAGCTTCGAGTCCCGTGTTCCCGTGGCCAATTGGAACAGATGATGCAACTTTGGTGGGCTACCTAAGTTACAATTTTATGCACGTTTTGTACCAACTTTGTACTCCATTTCACTCATATTCTCGGGAGAAGGCAAGCAAACGCCGACAATTTATTAGATTTCTGACGAAGCCCCCAATCCAGCAGGACTGAGATTTGTCCACGGGTTCTTATATCCGAACATAGCACGGCGAATATAAAGAGAGTTATCGATGGAGACGACTTATGTTGAGGCGCTCCAAAATCCAATGCCTAAGTAACCTGACTTTCCTTTTTTTGGATCAGCCACTGGAACTACCGAGCCATCGTTCGTAATTATACGAGACGTGAAATGTACCCATCATCTCAGCTCCATCAAGATGGCGGTTGGAGCTGCGTTCCACATACGCAATGAAGTCGCGTGGGATGTCCTCTTCCCAATAGTCTCTACCCTCGCCCTTTGCCGTTTGCACCGCCAGAGCATATATTTCAAGGTCCTTTCTCTCCCCCAGCGTAGCTGGAGCATCGAGGAGCTCTTGATATTGGTCGATGTACCTATATGAGGAGAAATAATTTGAGTGACATGACGATGGATGAGAAGGGAAGGAAGGATTGACCCCTGATACTCAGCCTCTTCCATTTCCGATACGGTTGGATCTAGTAGGGCCGTCGCTATAGCCTGCGTCGAATACTTATCGCGCGGCTTCTCTGCAACAGGTGTCTGCGTCTCGGTTTTCGAAACCGACTTCCCCCTCGCCTTTTCTTGTCGTGAAGAAGGGCGTGAACCGATCCACCGGCGAACACCCTGAACGACCCTTTTATACGACTATAAAAACATTATTGGGGAGGAGTATTATAGTGGATACTTACCGAGATTGGGGGTCTGAATGCCGGTATCCATGTGGTTGGAATGGACTGTGATTCACATCCTTCGCTGTTTTTCTACGAAGTCCAGACAACATCAATCAACCAGTATACAATCATGTAATCCGCGCACTCACCCAGGTAGCTTCAGCGTGCTGTTCATCGAGTAGGCAAAGTGTTTCCCCAGAGAGGTGAATAGCAAGGGGCGATAATATTCAAACCAGTAGTCACCCCCTCGCTGTACAAAGTTGCGCAGGCCCTGAGCGCACTCCTCGAGATTGAATGCAAGGCTCAAGTGGTCGGGATTGAACCATTGCTGGTACCCGCCACGAACCGGTGGGTGTATTATTGCGCGTTCATTGTTCACACCGAGGAACAGGTTGATCGCGGTTTGCTTGTCCGCATCTGAGATGCGAAACGCGGTATGAGCATACATGGTATAAATCAAACATGCGGGATTTTGAAAGGCTCACCGAGAAGGGAATTAGTGTAGAACCGCCTGATATTCTCGATTATGTCTCTGGAATGACTATTCCAATGCGGCATCCTTCTATATGTCTCCACACGATTGACAAGAGCGCTCCCCGTGTATTGCAGTGCAATCGCTATGTAGAATGGCAGCGTCAATAAAGCATGTTAATAAGGGCGTATAAGAAAAGACCCACAGTCTCCGTGATCATGGTACATTTCTGTTAGCATGTTTACCGCGTCCGAATCAAACGCCAGGTTAGGACTTTCTACGACGCCCAACGCGTAAAGTTGATGGCCTAGCGCACGCTTGCCGAAAACAAACTGAGCAGCGTTGGTTCGATCCAGACAGTCGACACAGTTTGTCCTGCAGATTCCGGTCTGCAACGAGATGTTGTTCCGCCATGCGGTCTTATTTTCTCTACTTCACGGTCAACAAAGACAAGAAAGCACACTTGTACAGAGACTTACGTGTTCTCAGTGTTGAGGTAATGCGAATATGGTTCTGGTCCGGTGTGGAAGAAGTTTGTCATCTGAATTGATTCTTCTGCGATATCTTCCAGGTAACTGATGACATCTTGCGTTTTCCTATCAATCACGTTTAGTCAGTACGACACAAGAAATAACGAGCAAGGGTGTACTCTTTATAAGCTCGGGACATGTCCCACGCGCGATACACCATTTTCTTCCCCTTGGGCAAGAATTGATTGAGATACCGGACGCATTGTGTGTACTCGTCGAGCAACTTCGACTCTCGAGGTACAGGTTCACGGCGTTTGATGAGATTCAAAATGGTAATGGGTGCACTATAGCGTTGAAAGAGGTCGTCAAAGTGCCGCGAGGCTGCCGTGTAAAACGGATCGACGACACTGACTAAACAAGACCTCAGTATATGAATATCCGGCTAGATTAAATGCCTACTTTCTATCGGTGGCTTCGGGCTCATGCTGGTTGTTTCTTGAACCCAATATATAGGAATGCTCCCTCTATACTGCGAATAAATGAATATGGGAATGTGTACTGTATGCGTTGTCAAGTCGAGAACTGACCTGTACATAGCTGGTATAGTTCGGGCTAGGTCTCCTATTGCGATGTCCTTCATCTGTCCCGCGATCCGGATAGTAGAATGGAGTGGTTAGCGCCTCCGATACAATCTGTTCCGTCTCAACCTCGTTTGCCACGTTGCCCTATCCAGCGCGAATGAGCGTGGTCATAAACAACAAATCATGAGCAAACCGACCTCGTCGTTAACTCCACGCTTGAGATATCGCGCTCCTGCAAAGTGGCGTGATCGTCGGGCTATGAGAGTCACAAAGATGACTCTCCCCAAAACGGTCAACTCTGCACGAGACACACAGATTTAGCAACATGATAATTGAATTTTGGGTGTACATACTCGCTTGATCAACATGACCATGAACAAGTGGTAATAGCCAATAATGTTTCAGAGGAGCGGTATCTCGTCCAGCAAAGGGAGCCGTCAGCATATGGAAATTCCAAGCAAATCTATCGTTGATTGGCCAGTCATATTTCCCGCAGCGCACAGGACCTATGAGGTTGTGCTGGAGTGTGGAAGTAAGATCGTAGGTGTAGCTATATGATCCGAGTCACTGTTATTGCGTTGGTACTCAAATTCTTAGTGGATATAGGCACACCTGAAATAGAAATTCTTGGACATATCTACTTGTTTGAAGATATTCATTAACCTCTGTTCTTCTGCGGGCTTCTCGATTTTATGGTTGAATGAAATGGGTATAATTTCTGAATTTTCGCAGTGATACAAATAATGGCCGCCTAAGAGAGCGACAACAGAACGTTTGGAAATGATAATCATGTACCAGCCCGCAGTGAAGCGAATGAACCCTGAGGTCCGCGAATCAGCGGTGTACCGCAGCAATCGAATGAAACTCACCAGCTATCCCGAAGAACAGTTTGGCCTTGCCTAGGCCTCCGGAGGAGCGATTTCCGTCATCTAACATCTTCAGCATAGCGCTCATTTGTTTCCCAGTGTACTCCACTTCGTCCTCTATAATTTGAAGGCTATCGTCTTGGTTCGTCCTGTCTATTTTCATGATACGGTGCCGCGAATCGGATGCATTAGAGGCAATGACATAGAATCTCTGACGATTCTCATATAGCATGAACTTGTTGAACGCAGGAGGGAATGACCGAGATGGAATTGAAGCCCTTGTAGCCTGCGTTTCTGTAGTTTTGAACGAGTCGACAGACTCTTCCAGACGCGAGGATTCGGTTGGAGTGTGCCTCGATTCTTCTCCTAGAGTATTACTGCCAGTAAGCGCAGTTGGGGTAGTTTCGGAAGGGCCGTCATCGTTAGATTGTACAAGGCCAGGTTCGTTCAGGGCGTGCAATGGGAGGTCTGCGGTCATGGACGACAAGCTTGACGGTGTTGAATGTTTTGAACGTCGGTGATGAGTGGCATAGGAGCAAACAGACACCGTACGTCACGCGCTCGCGAACTAAATCAGGACTCGGTAAGTACTCCATATCATCACTCTGCTTCCACTCCCATCGTTCTTATCTGTGTAGCATGGGAGAAATCCTCTGTTTTTGTGTCGTGGTTCGTGGAATATTCAACACAGTTGATGCGTTTGGTCTGGCTTCATGCTGAGCTGGAGGATGCTCTGATAGCGTAACGTGTTCTCCCTCACCTGCTTCAAGTATCGAGTCTCGACGCTTACTTTATCTCTGGACTATTGACTATCAATACCACAATGAGCGTCGTGATGTTGCATAGGTCCTTCCTTATCTATGCCCAGTCGGCGCACTGGGCACGCGAGTTCTATTTCTAGCTGGGTTTAACTTTAAGTAGTTCGATTCATCCTTATCCTTGCTTTCCTTCCGCCTGCGATGTCTCCGGGATTCATGCATCGCTCATACTGGGCCCTCAACGAAGGGCACGTCTCCAGGTTTGGGCCTTCTTCGCGATGGAGCAACAAGGACATGGACCCGGTGCCTCCGGAAAAGAGGACCTGGAGGACATGGGACTTTATCGCCTATTGGATTTCCGATGCGACAAACGCAGCAGTTTGGCAGCTGGCTAGCTCTATGTTGGCTGTAGGACTGTCATGGAGGCAAGCGCTGCCTGCCATAGCCGTTGGGAACACTATCATCGCTGTACGTCTCCGGTTCAATGGTTTAGATTACTCTCGTGTTTAATTTTTCTCGCAGGCGGTGGTCGTACTTAATGGTACAACAGGAGCGCGCTTACATGTGGCGTTTCCAGTCCTCAATCGTTCGTCATTCGGGTTTTGGTTCAGTTATTTCAGTGTGATTAGTCGCGTCGTCCTCGCAATGTTTTGGTTTGGAATCCAGGTAACTCCATCGACTTCATACTATCAACACACCTCACGAATTCGTAGACATTCACCGGTTCGGAATGTGTCTATCAAATGCTGAAAGCGATATGGCCATCTGTCGCACATATCCCCAATCGACTGCCAGCATCCTCTAATATCACCACTGTTGGTCCGTCTCCCTCCTTTATTCGCTGTATATGCTACGCAATATTAATACATTTACCCTTTTCAGGCATGATGTGCTACTTTCTTTATTGGCTTATCCAATTTCCTCTTATGTTCATCTCACCCCAGAACATCAGACATTTCTTCACTGTAAAGGGAATTGTCGTCCCCATTGCATGGTTAAGCATCCTCATTTGGGCCTTCGTCAAAGTCCCGCCCAAAACCAGCTTGGATCCATTGCACACGAGTTTACACGGAAGCGGGTTAAGCTGGGCTTGGTTGAGCGCCCTTAACAGCGCTCTGGGGATTTATGCGACTCTCGCGGTTAATATACCTGATTTTACTGTGCGTGGTCAATTCGTGCACTTTCTGCGGCTGCATAAAGGCTAACGACAGCCCAATAGCGTTATGCGAAAAACGAAAAAGCGTCAGTTCTCACCCGCTCCCCGTTCACATTGCATTAATATTTTCAATTTGCATCAATTAGGCAATATATACAGATGTTCATCATACCGGTTGCCTTCACGCTCATAGGATTCGCAGGTCAGGCTCTACTAAGCTGTTGTTCGTCCGTATATTGAGCCAAACACAGGAATTGCGGTAACATCTGCGGGAGAAGTGCTATACGGGGAAATCCTCTGGGACCCACTGCGCCTCATCGATAAATGGGATAACCGCGCGGCTGCCTTTTTCGCCTCGTTCAGCTTCATCCTCGCCACCATTGGCACGAACATCTCCGCCAACAGTCTCAGTGCAGCCAATGACATGACTGTTCTGTTCCCCAATTATATTGACATCAAACGTGGGCAAATTATCTGTGCTATCGTTGGAGGCTGGTTTCTCTGTCCCTGGGAAATCCTGGCGTCCGCACCTGGCTTCCTTTCATTCATGTCGGGATATACGGTCTTCTTAGGACCGTTCGCTGGAATGTAAGCCCAGACTTCACGATTCCGCGTTACGTTGTCACTAATTGCATTTTCGTACCCCAGAATGGTCGTCGATGTAAGTTATAATTATTCGTAGACCCCATGTCTTGCCTTGACTGATCGACTGAACGCTTTTACGTCAGTATTGGCTCGTCCACAAAAGAAATGTCGATGTTCCAGCGATGTACGATCCAAATGGAAGATATCGGTACTGGAAGGGGATCGTAAGTCACATTCTCTCATGGGATCGGAGTGGCATGTATATCTCACGTCGCGGCCCATCGCAGAATTGGCGCGCAGCGGTCACCTTGCTGTTCTCTATCACCCCCACCCTGCCCGGACTGATTAATAATATAAATCCCAAAATTTTTGTTGGAAATGCGTCGTTCTTGTTCGACGTAGCATGGCTCTATGGGGTGCGGTTGCCAATTAATTTTATTAGCTATATCAGCTCTGATATATCTCACAGTTCTTCTCGGCGGGAGGCCTGTATCTGATTTTGTCGAAGGCATTCCCCCCTCTGGAAACATTCATGGATAAGGCGATCCTAGCCGATGACATTTACCTTGACGCGAGTGTCGACGAGTCCTCCAGTATCAGTGACAAGAAAACGTCACATTCTGCAACCGCCGCGTCATGAGCACCAAATATATGGCGCTGGATGCTCGTATTTTAATTACGAAGAGCACGCATGCACCGTAACGAACTGGGGGGCTGATTCGAGGAATGGAAGTTATCAGAAGGCCACAAGTTTATTTCAGTTTCACGACACCAATAACAGATTATTATCAACCACACGCTCTCCTTGTTTGATCAAATGAGAAGGTTTATTATTCCAACCACTTGTCGAGAAGCTTGATAAATTGATAGGTACGTTCTGAACAAAACTCGGATGCCCATCACTCGCGCCTATATCGCAGCTCGTTTCTTGTTTCCGCGTAGCTCTCATTCATCCTTTCATGTACACCTAGGTCCGTTGAAGGCCTGGTCCACCCGTGGGGCAGGGATCGCGACAGCGGCGCCAAACAATTGTATTCAGCGCCCCGGGATCAGTCTGCCGCAGTCATTTACAATCAAATTCAAACGCTTTTGTGGTCTTTGAATGGGTTCATCTCAATGTTCCGGGAAAGAAAACATTTCTGACAGGTGCTATACGGGATCACGCACACTCAAGCCGCTAGACCATATTTAGCGCAATGCTTTCTTCGTTCCCTCCCACCACATGGCGGTAAGCGATGATAAGTATAAACCCCGGTTGCATGGAAAGTCTGCCTGCTGCTATCCCGAGGTGCCGTCGGTAAGGCGTGCCTTAGTATTTACACCCATCCATTTCGATCAAGTTGACCCAGATACAGTATTGCATGCCTAAAACACACTAGCATCTAATGTACAAAACGGATTTATAGCGGACGATGTGCACCACGTGTAACGCGGAATAGAAGCTTTGTACATAGCCCTTCGTCCATAGATTTCGCAGAATTATGTGTCCTTGCCGCCTGTCCGGCTGCCGCCTGCGGGTGGGATTTGTAGGGTGATAGGTGAAGCCGAACACTCCTGTCACTCACTGTCAATTTGCACGCACATCATGGGTTCACAGACGGTTCGTACCTTGACATCTTAAACACAGTATGCCAGCACGTTTGTTGGGAAAAAAACCAAGTATCAAGAAGCGTAGAGCCTCGAAATGGTTAGTCTACTGTCTCTTGTGTACAGGCGCAGTGGCAGCGGAGTGGCACATTCCTCTAGACAGGCCCCGACCGCTCTTTTCTCTGTCGAACATCTTCGCTTTATTTTCTCTCTGCTATAATTCGGTCTGTTGCGGGCCATTAGATGCGTAAGACGAGGTGTCCGGATCACTAGATTTCCCTCACTTGTCAAAATATGACCGCGTGTCAAAAGCATGAATCACAACACGGTCAGCGCATACCTTTACTCAGAGAAACGTTTTGCGCACAGGCACAGAAGAGCAATTGGAACAAAGATATGTCCAGGACTTGATCCAGCGGCGCTGTGCCGACGACAAGCGCGTTTCATTCAGCCAGCTAATCTCCTCTCGCACATCTCGCGTCCGCACACTTAGGGAGCAGTATAAAAGGACATCGGTACGCAGACGGCTCGCCAGCTTTGCGTCTTGTCGTAGCTCTACTAGGTCCCTTTCCCTCCGCTGATCACTTACGACTATGCGTTTCCAAATAGCTGCTCTCGCCGCGGTCGCGGTCGCATCCACTGGCGCCACGCCGTTCGGCTTTGCCGGCTGGACTCTCCAACAGGCGACGGGGTTTGATTTGTCCAACACCAACCACTACGGCTCGCCCATTCCTCCTTGGAAACATGGCTACCAGCCCGGATGGTACTATGGATCTAGCCCAGAGAAATTCCCCGGCATTCCCTGCCTCAGCGGAGCAAGTCCTGTTCTCATTTGTTCGTCGAACAAGCGCTCATCGCCTTGAATTTAATAGATAATCTGCGAGATCCTCAAATTCTTCCCGTACGCCATCCAGTGTCCGAAGCCCAAGCCCCCTCCGGTGCACACAACCACTACCACGAAAACGGCGACTAAGACTACGACTGTCACTACCACCACGACTACCACTACCACCGTCTCTGCAACGCCTACCCCGTCCTCCATAGATGGGTACACCTCCACTTTCCTTAACATCTCCGCAGCCGTTCAGGCGGATGACTTCCAGACCTTTGGCCTGGTTGACACCATCCCCGGTATGTCTTCGTCGCTTTTCAAGCTACGCAGATAATTGATTAAAATACCAAATAGAATGCTTGGCCATGTGCGACAGCGTCTCGGGATGTATTTTCGTGAACAGTAAATCTTCAATCCTTTTTGCATTGTGCCTCCATTGACACGATTTACAATTATAGCTTACAACGATGTCAACGGAAAAGGCGGAAGCACCCAGCTGACCTGCTCACTTTTCACCCTCTGCCACGACGCGTCCGATGCCGACAACTTTGGTGGACAGAGCCAGCCCAACGGCAGCCTTGATTTCATCGCCAACTCTGATGGATGGTGCAAGGCTACGCCCACAGCATAAACGCCAGTGTCGCTCAGGACACGCAACGTGTGCTAAATTTCGTATGGCAGAAATAGGATATATATTGGACTGTCTACCTATTCTTTAGCTTCAAAATTGCTCTAGGTACTTTCCCGTGAAGTAATGCACGAACAATCGAGTAGCGTAAAGTTTGTCTGCCGGTGTGTTGTAGTATCCCAGTCGTATCGACGGACAATCTCTATACATAGTCTTGTTAACAACTCGGTGAACATCCAAACTTTGAGTGATAATTATAGCTGTGTATTCCACAAATTGTGTCTTGTTCGTGTCTTATCTTTTGTTTGATAAAACACTGTAGCGGGGTCGTGGAACGCCGCATTCATTACTAAATACGGATAAGATATTGCCTTGATAGTGCTAGCGAGTAGTTGAGCGGATATAACGGCCGAGAGGAGCCGAGGTTCCTCCTTAGTGCTCCCTCTAAATTGTTGCGTCATATTTCACTGGTTAGGTTCCTAGGCCAGAGTTATATCAGAAACATACTTTGAACATATTGTGAGGAATTCACGTCATATTGTGGGTTGAAACAATGGAATCACTGTGCCAGTTCAGATCAAGTTGATACTGGTTTTTGAGATATTCTTGCAATGTTCAATGCTACAAGTCACTGTCAATTCACTTGCTGAAAGATCAACAGAAATGTCGACTGTTTTCCAGACTAGCGAGCAAACAAATATAACACGATCAATGACAGCCCCAGGGAGAATTAAGCCATCTGATTTCATTGATTGCATTTAAAATATCTCCTCATTTCAACATGTCAACCCAAGGATTAATTGTGACAAGTAGATTTATTGGTAGGAAGTAAGCTCTCGTAGTTACTTCTGCAGTCGAGGCTCGAGTTGGGCTCGAGCGGTAAAAGAGATGGACGGTATTATCACGTGATATGTGGTATTTCTGTCGAGATGTGCTAAAAGTGGCAGGGTCGCCGCTTGGACCTGATACTGACTCTGGCACCACAAAAGGTCAATTGCCTTTCCTTCAGCCAGGGGAATCTATACTGAATTCTTGTTTGCGATCTTGTACCGATCAGTACTTCATGAATGTCCCGCCAGGAAACAGAGCCATTCAGTAGGGCGCGTCCCCGGGCGAACACTACTGCTCTCACCTCGCTGCTGTTCCGCCGACCACGCGACACGACTACGACATCCGCACCCCCACCAGTCCCAGTCCCTGCTCCAGTCATCTCTCTTGATGAACTCATTCAAGCCTTGACCCCTCCAGCTGTCCCAAGTCTCACTCACGCTCGTGCTTTGGCAAGCACACTCACCACCTACTCTCCCTTGCCTCGACGGGAACTCTTGAATCCTGTCTTGACATCACTCTGCAGCAATGTGTCGCCAACCTCTTTCCAAGCTGCAGGATTCGATATCCTATCCGCCTACTGGGAGAACCATGAGGCACAGCCGCTCGCGATCTCGGAGCGTCTTTCTTACTTCTCCCTCTTCCTTGGATCATCTGCCACATGGGGATCAGAGCTCTGGGAGCCCCGTTTCAAGGCGCTCCGTGCTCTCACCAAATATGGCGAAGAAATCGTCGGCATCGAAAGTAACGTTATCGACTTGTTGGAACAATGGATCAAAGGCGCGTTCGAGGGGCTTCTCAAAACTTCCCCACCCATTGACCGCTCTGAGATGCTGGAGCGCGAGCGTACCATCGATCTCTTGGTCAAGTTTCTCCACAGTGTTCTGACCGCTGGAACAAACGCTTCGAGAATCACCGACGAGAAAATGACTGACATCCTGCAATTCTATGCGGACTTGGTTGATCATGCACTGATCATCGCGGATTCTGTCAAAGAGCCGCCTGCGAGCCCGGTCAGTCCTTCCTCACCCAGCTCTGCTAGCACTCCTGTAAGGGCTGCTCACCGTCGCAACATCTCCTCATTATCGTCGAATTCAATCCCCACTGTATCAACAATCACAACTGCTGCTAAACGACATCCCGCAGAACTTGCTATAAACATCTACCTACAACATGTATCTGCACTCCTCAAAACTCTACCTCCAGCCCACTTGAAATCCATCCTGCCAGTGCTCTTTCGCGCTCTAGCGTTCTGCTCGACTCCTCTTCCGCGCCTGTCGGTGTCGCTGGAAGCTACCAAAAAGAATCCTGTCGAGGAGCGCGTGACGGAAATGGTCAACAACCTTTTTGGTGGCCAATATGCTTCCTCGTGCATGCTCGTTCTCCGGGTCCATATCTTTCCACCGAACCCTGCCTCAAGCCCTCCACCTTTGTCTCCTGCGCTGCTAGTCATGACGTCACTCGGTGCACACCGTACCTGTAGGGCCTACGTCAGAAGGGCCCTTAGCGCACGTCTTGCACGCGCATATATCAACCGCGAGACCGCCATCGGATACTCACACTCGGGAGCTCCGGGTCACATGGAGCTGCAAAACGAGATGATGGAAAGGGCTTGGCCGAAGGATGACTACTTGTCAAATTCAATTGGGATGGGCGACAATGGCTGGGACGCCGGAAATCTCGGACGAAAACTAGCAGATAGTGTTGGGGCATGGGTAGAGTACGAGATGGGCTGTGAAAAGAGCGCAGACTCGGAAAGGATACGACAAGGGAGGGACGAAATTCTAGAGGAGGTGGCGGGTGTGCTGAAGGACATACTGCAGGAGCTGGATCTCAGGGACGAAGATCGCGGAACTTTGGATACTGAAGAGGCTGGGGTGATTGGTTTGACGCTGCTGAAGCTCACAGGCTATGTCATTCCTCTAAAGTGAGTCTTTCCCATACACTGCAATGTAGACTTGACAATATTCGGTAGAAACCCAGATGGCTCTCCGTTCATCATACCAATCAACCACCCTCATCATGCGCCCACACCTATCCTTCGAAGCATTTCAACTCTCCTAGCTCGAGACCATTCGAGGGCACTTAATCCTCCCTTATCAAGCATTCTTATCCACGTAGCCGATCACCTCACGGACATAGACACCGCCAGCCTCCCTCGTCTGATGATGGACCAGCTGGATCTATATCCTACCTCGCCGCAATGGCTCGAAAACTGGGAAAACCTTCTCAAAAACGAAACCCTAGTCAGCCCATTCCGACCGCACACCCGGCGGGCGATCATGGACACACTGCATGCAGTCTACGAAAGCGTCAAGGACATGAAGGTTTATCGCCGGCCGCTCGCGGACATAATCTGGAAATTCTGCGGCGGTCTTGTAGGCTACTCGGGCGGCCAGAGCGACGACGCCGACGTGATGTGGAAGATGATCGGCAAGGAGATTGTCTTGCGCAGTGACGAGCGGGGCGAAGACGACACGGACGACGTGGCCTCGATCACGACCTTCCTCGATTTGCTGGTTTCCGTCGCGCTGGAGAAGCCAGTGGAAGACGATGACGGCATAGACACCGAATCGGTGACCACTGCCGACACGCATTCTCCTGCGGCGAATATGAGCACGCTGCCCTCCACCAGTGTCTCGCCAATGCTCTCCCGCGTTCAAACCGAAATACCTCCCCCTCGCGAGAAGGAGAAGGACACGGGCATGCCATCTGTGATGTCCATCCTATCGTCGTTCGGCGGCAACGCCTCGCGCTCGCAGTCTGTCCAGCCACACTTCCAGGACGAGGTGCCGGAGAGCAGGCCAGAGCCATTCAACCCGACATTACCCTCAATGCTACAGCTCCCCAGCGCACCGCTCATCCCGCGTGACGTATCCGCCTCCGCCGCCCTCGTGGAGATCTTCAGCCAGCTCGTCTTCACGCCGTTCTCCCTCGGTCCCAAGAACCTGCTCCTTTCCGTGGAGGTGTACAAGTTTCTCCTCCGCATCGTCACCGAGGGCCAGTCGACACGCGCGCGCCTCACCGCGCTCCAGTTCCTCATGCGTTTGCGTGCAGATCGCGACCATAATCTGTACTATGTCAGCTATACGTACGAACCGAACGGCCTCGTCGCATCGCTCGGCGCGCTGATCAACCGGATTGATCCCAGTGCGGCGACACCGGGGGTGCCGCGCAGCGAGGACGACCACCCTGTGACTGATGTGCGTAAGGCGCGTGCGCGCTTTGTCGGAGAGCGCGACGGACGGCAGCCCTCTCGGGGGCGGGGCCTCGGCGGTCCGTCGCGCTCGGCCCCAAGCCGGAGCCGCTCGCGGACCACGGCGCCGCCACTGCAGCCGCCGCCGCCGCCGAAGCCTCTCGAAACGCTGTGGCGTATGCCTGAGGTGTTTCTCTTCTGTATCTCTGGGCCTGACTCTCCCAGCGAGGTGCTCGTGTCGTACGATCCCGAGGGGCCGGACCGCATCCTGGTCCTCCCGATTTCGAGCTACCTCCTGGCGATCGACCATCTTCTGGAGAAGGAGACAAGCTGGGAGATCCTTTCCTACGTTTTGTGTCATCTGCCAGTGCAATTGGCGAACAAGCACTTGTTTTGTGGGCCGAAATCGAGGCAAGCCATATCGAAGATGCTGAACATCATCTGTAAAGGCATCGTTGGCGGGGAGTTCGCCTCCCAGATCGAACAGTGGCCCATTGGACTGAAAGCGCGCGACGCTTATGGACTGGCATACCAGACGCTGTCGGTATTGATCAGCTATCGACGGTGCTTTGACACAAAACAACGCCATCTTCTGATCGAGATCTTCCAAGCAGGGCTGAATGGGACGCCTGCGACCATCAAATGCTGTCTGCATGCCCTATCCCTTTCGGCGTTCGAGCTGCAGCCGTCCATGACCCGCTCCCTCTCGCGCATCCTCGAGAAGCTCTCGCAAATCATGTCGAACCCGAGCATGTCCGTGCACATCCTCGGCTTCCTGTCCATTGTCGGGTCGCTGAAGGATTTGTACGTCAACTTCACCGAGAGCGACTTCAAGATGGTCTTTGGCGTCGCGCTTCAGTTCCTGCAGCACTACAACCGCCTGCACGCACCGCAGTCCATGTCATGGGCGCTCGCGCAGCACGTGCGTATCCTCTCCTACTTCGTGGTGTACATCTGGTTCCTCTCCGTAAAGCTCCCCGACCGCCCTCGGCACGTGCGCTACATTACGCGCCAGCTCCTCCTCGCGAACGAGGGCAACGCGCAGGTCGACGAGCCTGCGGAGGTCTGCTTCGATTGGCTGGCGCGCTACACGTACGGCAGCGCCGACCCGCGGCCAGCGAACTCGGTCTTCAGCGACATCGTCACGAACCCCGCGAACCCGGTGTCGGAGGCGCAGTCCGAGAAGACGTGGATCATGGGCAACTCCGTGATCACGGTGCGCTCGATCACGCGCACGGGCTGGGTGGAGGTTATGTCCCGCCGCCCTTCTGGCTATTCGCGGTTTGTGTGCCGCGTTGAAAACGTCCCCATGGTCGGTCCTGGCGACGTTGCGCCGGATTTGCTGTCTGTACCGGGAGCGCTGATAATGGAAAGGGACCCGCCGTACCCCACCATAGAATCGCAGCTACCAGGGGATAGCGAGCTGAGATCCTCGGTGAGATGCGTAACATTTTTCTTGCTGACCATTTACTGATCAGTCGCTAGGAACATCTACCAAGCCTATCTGTTGAGGCAGACCCCACAGCAGATGAGCCGCCACAGCCTGACCCTATCACTGGCTACGTCTGGAGTGGTACCGCGCCGTCGCAGCGGCGCAAGCACGTAGAAATCGATCCCTCTTTCTTGCTTCTCCAGCTCTCCCCTCACCCAGATGGAACGACCGAACCATTTGTGAAGCGCGTCCATGACAGAACAGCTATTAACCGCTTTGTACGCTCACTTGACAACATCCCCGTCATCGATACACATAAGGTCGGGATCATGTACGTCGCACCTGGCCAAACCCAGGAAGAAGACATTTTGCGTAATGTCCACGGATCGCCAGCGTACACCCGATTCTTGGAAGGCATTGGACGACTCATAAACTTGCGCGGCCAAGTTGATGTCTACGCGGGTGGCCTGGACCCAGACGAAGACGGTGAATACGCATACGCCTGGTGGGACGATATCGGCCAGATTCTGTACCACACCGCAACAATGATGCCTACGAAACCGGACGACCCCGCCTGTAACAACAAAAAGCGCCACATCGGCAACGACTACGTGCGCATCGTCTGGAACGACTCCGCGCTGCCATACCGTTTCGATACGCTGAAGACACAGTTCCAGTTCGTCAACATCGTGATCGAGCCGCATTCTGTTGGCGCCATCGCCGCCTTCTCGAACAACTTGCACGAAAACGAATACTTCAAGGTCACCATCCAGTCGGCGCCGGGGATGACCGAATTCGCGCCCATTGGCTTTTTCAAGCTAATCTCGGCAGAGAACTTGCCGCTGCTTGTGCGCCAGCTCAGCCTCCTCGCCGACTGGTTCGCCTCTGTGTTCTCGCATACCCAGCGCGACACCGAGCGCGTTGAGATGAAAACGAACTGGCATGCTCGCCTGGAGGCGATCCGCCGCTTCAAAAACCAGGTTCCGCACGAGGGCGCTCCGGTAGACACCGCAGACGGTGTGATGGGCCAGGAGGCTCTGCGGGACTTTACCACATCGTTTTGACCATTCTGACCACCATTTGCTTGTAACAACTGGAACATTGACTGTATGGATATCGCACCGCGACAGAGTCGCAAAGCCCGACAAAAAGACACACTCTTTCATTGTAATTTTATATCCAAATATCCGAAAATAACATTCATACTAAATACATTGTAAAACCCTGAACATATTGAAAATGAAAATGTGCATGGATGGCTATAAATTTGTATAAGTAGAGTTTAAGTAAGATCAATTATATCGCTGGAGTATAGGGTAGGTTGAGTCTTCTTTCGGGGAGGGTTGGTGGATATTTGTGTAGAGGTTGTACTGGCCGAACTCGCAGCGGCCTTGGCTCTCGCTCTCGCAGCCAAGAGCGGTGGCAGGTTACGTACATTAGACAGAACTGGCTGTGAATCGGATTCCGAATCGTCAGTTATCTCTATCACTTGTCCAAATTGCTTCTTTGGCGGAAGACGCGATGCAGGGGACGGGGACGCGGGTCGAGGTTTTTGAGGAGACACGTGTGAGGATTGTTTCCGAGGAGATTTATGCATACGAGCCGGGGGGTCTGACTCGGATTGAGAGGTACTGTTCCCAGACGACCTTCTCTTAGGCCTCTTAGACGGCGAGGAACACACCGGGTTTGATGCAAGTGCCTGCTTGCTCCACAGTGCGGGGTCGTACGCGTCGGAGGAAGGGATATCTTTCTTTTCGCGTGGCGCAGACGTGCTCCCACCTAACGGGAACTGATATTCGATGGGGTTATACTTTTCCTGAGATGCCAGTGCGCGAGACCTTGCTCGAGCCGGTTCGCTGTCTGGTACAACCATGTCAATGTTGCCAGAAAATGCGGTATATCCCAAAGAACCCCCATCTGCCTTCTTTGGCGTCGTCGCCGTCGATGTGTGATGCACCGTTGAGTAAAATGATTTCAGGCCCGGAATTTCATTAGTCTTGGGCACTTTCTTCTTGGTGAGATCCCTGATCCCGGTTCGCTTAGACACCGGAGACGAGAAGAATTCATCCTGAAGTGCACTTTCTACTGGCTTGGATCGGGGTATGCCAAGTGTAGACGGCTGAGGAAGCTTCGAAGTACCGGCGTTTGAGGTTGGTATCGAAAGAGGAGGTACAGGTGAGTCATATACATCCTCATCATCAGACGATGAGACAGAAATGACCGGAAACGGAGCAGGTACAGCGCGTGTTTGTTGGGTTTTCTGAATCACGGGCGAAACAAACATGTCGTCCTCGAAGTCGCTGAGCGGCGGGGGCAGAGCGGCAGCCTTCTTCGTTGTCTTCCGTGGCCGCTTCTCCTTGGGTTCCTTAGGCTTGTCTTTGGCAGCGGCTGCTCGCGTGCCTTTCTTCGCCTTCTTAAGCCTCTTTTGCTCTTCCTTTTCCTCGAATTCCTGTACTAGATCGGGCTCAATGAGTTTGACCATGCACGCGGGCATCCATACACGCAGATGGCTCTCCGGGTCCACTGGTGGACCCTTGCCGCGCTTTTTCGGCCCGCCTTCCTCCTCCTCCTTCTCCGAGGCCCACTCGTCTGGTCCTTCAGGAACGCGTATGCCTTTGATTCCGGACTCAGCGAGTCTGACAAGTTGCTTTGGTGCGATTTCCAGACGGTATTCCAGTAAGCCGTCGGTCGATGTATGCGTGCGTGAGGAGTGTATCTGCACAATAAGCCGCTCTTCATCGTCCTCTTCAGAGTCAGACTCGGAACCATATGCTTTTCGCGGAGTATCGAGCCCAAGCGTAGAAAAATGTTTGGCGATCATTTTTGACGGAGTTCCACAGGGTGTCCTGTTGGACCTGTTCTTCCTGGGAGTGAGGGGAGGCAACATCTGCTTAGCGGATGCCTTTTTAGCGTCCAGATCCAGGACTGCTCGACGCAGGATGCGCAATACAATGGAATGCCAGATAACTGTGCGGAAACGCTTGATAATGGCTTCTTTGTACCCCCATTCGAAGTAGAACTCGCAAGTTTCCGCGAGCTTGGCGACGTTCGGTTCCTTGCCCCAAGTCAGTTGGGCATTGCTACTTTCTCTACCCATGCTCTCAGATGTGATGGGGCAAACGTAGGAAAGCAAGATGTCGATATCAGGAAAGTCTTCAGGGATTGCTTTGGACAAGGCGACCAGCTTGCGACCAATGATTTTCTGAGAGTCAGTACGAAGCTCCTGGCGCATTTCGTGCCTCCAAGTGACGAGAAACTCAGCAAGGTCGTCACGATCGAGGGTACGCGCTGCTTGATACAGACTGTCCCCAAAGCCGCATTTCGCAAGACTATGCGCTGTCGACACGCCGCAGCGAGCTAAGCCTCCTTGCTGGTAATCGCCTCCGCTCATAAGGCCGATGAGTATCATGCCTCCTCGGGTAAGCTGCACGTCGGGGTGTTCTGCGATGTCGTCGATTTGAAAGACACGGGTATGGTTTCCGTCGTCTTTGCCAGCAGCATTGAGCGTTGGATGTGCGCGGTTGCCAGAGAGCGTGTTGCTTGAGCTAAGAGTATGTTGAAATAGATGTCATGCAGGAGTAACGAGTCATCATATAGCGACGCACTTTCGGATAACTGTAGTAGCACCAAAGAGGAAGTTATCCACGTCGTCCGAGAGAACGCCATCTATGACTCCAATCCTATTGAGATAGGCCAACTCTGCCTCAGCTTCTCCTGGGGCCTGTTTTTCTCAATTAAACATCGTGGCATTTGATATAACTCCACTCACCATCCTCCACTCGAATCCGAAAGCCTCCACAATCTGCTTCATCCCAGGAATGAGCTTGTGAGGCGTCCTGTTGATTTTCTTCCCTCTCTTCACGTCGGGGCGCTTCGGGCCATCGAAAACAAATATAGGCAGGAAAGTCGTGTGCATGAGTGTTGCGCAGCGAAAGAATAACGTTCGGAGGACAGGGTTCTCCCCTTCGCGCCCGTACTCCGCATGGAAGAACCATATACTGGCGTCTATTCCAAGGCGGAATCCGCGTTTTCCGTCTGGGTTTGCTTCAAAACCCTCTTTAATTGCCAGATCTGTCAATGAGCGATTTTGTGCGGCAGGTTTGAGGACCTAGGAGCCAGGTTGCCAATGGGGTGCGTACAGAGACTGAGATGTTACGTACATCCCATAAGCCGGCTACTCCCATCCCAAAATATGTTGAAAGGACACTAGACCACGAGCACTGGGAAGGAGAAAGATGCTACAGAGGGCGCAGAGGGTACCTCAGAAGGGGAAAGAGAAACAGGCAGGGCCCATTTCAAGCCTTTTGTTTAACTTGATGAGTCGAACGCGATCACATGATTACCGCGACCGTAATAAATTAGCTTGCCTTTTTTGGATACGGTCCGAGAAATACACATCTGAATTCGGACCTGGGATTTACTCGTCTTCGGCGTCAAACAAGTGACTTCATTTCCACCTTCGTTAGGCGTACTAACTAAAATTT
>JAEKIV010000438.1:0-29799 GCA_016801325.1 Hypholoma fasciculare
TAAAAGTCAGATGAACCAGGCCCTCTTCGAGGATTCTCGCGAATGCCGCATCCTCTTTTGAGTGGCCTGGTCACGAGGCTAAATATTAGATTGTCCAGGCTTGATCCGTACCTTGTTACCATATATGGAACCGGATTAGCTACACCAATAGCAAGCACGCCCTATCTGGACAAATATATTTCCTTTTTCTATCGCACACCCTGAAATCTCCTAGTCGATCGCGATATAATGTCAGTAAATTAATTTCTCACTCGTCTCGGAGACCCAAATTGAGAACAACGTTTTATTCAAAGATACGGGCGCGCCCCGATGAAGATACAAATTCAAATTTTACAAAAAACAGGACAGATTTAGCAGACCGGTTTGGTTTCATGCCTCCCAAACTGAGGCTTTCCCTTTCAGGCTGAGATAAAGTAAACGCGCGTGTCGATTGATAAAGTGTGCAATCGAACCCACAATTTAGAAGTCCTCGTATGCAGCGAGAGCCTCGAAGTTCTTGACGAGATACAAGTCCGCGATGGTTTGCGCCGCACCTGCAGTGGCCGGAACCTTGATCGTCCTTTCGCCGCTGTCGACCTCGTAGGTGAACGAAATCGGCTGAGAGCAGTTCGCACCAGAGCTCTCGGCGGCCCTAGCCTGGTTGAGGCCACGACGTCCGGAGGGGGAGTGGAACCAGTTGAGGCTCCCGACGCGCGCGCCTCCTCCGTTCCAGCACTTGGTGCCGGGCCCAAAGAGGGAGAAGACGAAGGCCGTGCAGCCGTTGTTGCTGTATCCCTGGCCCTGCGAGCCGCTGGGGAGGTTGTTGAACTGGGCGGAGAAGCCGAAGCCGGTGGGGAGCGTGCAGCAGATGGCGCCGCCGTCGGAGCACCCGAAGGCACTTCCGCTGCAGGAGACGGTGCTGGCGTAGCCCTGGTAGGCGACTGTCTGCGCCATGGCGGGGACGGCGAGGAGCGCAGCGCCGAGAGCGGCGAGAGCAGTGACGATCTTGAATTGCATAATGAGATGCGATTTGAGTACTGAGTACTGAGTACTGGTGGAGCTTGTATGTAGTCGGGGTGTGCTGGACTCTGACTCTTTCGCGAGTTTTCTGAGCTCTTAAATACGTTCTCTGGTGCTTATGTGAACTGAAGTTTCTGGTAGACTTATGCAGCTAATTCAGGAACGGCATTCAACGGGAGAGCAACATAATCTATACGGTGTAAAATGTTCTGCAGGGTTTGACACGGAATTAAATATAGATTATGTCCTCCGGAGGTTCTTTTTTGGATCGTGGTTCGGTGTTCTGGAGTTTCTGGTGAAATGCTACACTAGATTCACAGCCATTAGAAAAATCAAACTTCATTGATATCAATCCTATAAGTCAAAACGGACTACTCTTTACTCTTCGACAGTTTCTTACTGGGTAAGAATCGTAGTAAATCCAAGTCGGAGTCACGCTGAAGAAAACCACTGTCGTAAAGGTTCATTTGATCGATTTTCACATACTCTGTCATGAGACGGATTAGATCATACCTCGTCCGACGAGATCTTACTCTCTCGCAGCCTATTAATCGGTCTCTACTATATCTTCTTAATGCACAAAACCGCGCCTTTCAAGAGTGGACCGAGCGAGAACAGGCGAGAGTCATCATAAAAATATAATCAAGTCAGTGAAGTTACGACCACCGTAAACGTGACAGATGCCAAGACATTGTGCAATGTGCAACAAGTCTAACAAGGTTTATTGTGGCTTTTCTCTACTCTTGCTATTAAACTTAGGCGCACTATACAGATTTGACAAGGAGGTAAAAGTCGACACTGGTGAAGGAGGAGCGTGCTCCTGCATACCAATAATGAAGCACATAATTCCGATGGTCATGGGACTAGCCGAATTTGATTTTAAGATGCTGCAAACGCGTATTTTGTAAAAGGATTCGGAAGCTCCGTTACGGCCGCATGGTTTATGTAGGCCGCTGAGAAAGTCGCGGATTGCAGGTGTCTTTATCGCACTTTTTGCAAGTATATATATAAGTAGCAGACCAGGAGATGATTGAAGAAATCAGCCCAGAATGGCCGTGGCCACTCGAGCACCCCCTGCGAAACAAGGTGCAGCGGGCTGCCCTGATCATATGTCACCGAAGGAAGGTAATTTTAGCCAAAGAAAGACATAACGTGAAGCCCGGAAATCAAGGGTGCTCCCTTTTTCGATACGTTTTCTTGAGACACAATTCGACAACATCCGGGAGTAATGAGAAAAAACCAAAAGGAGACGGCGGAATTGCGCGGCCTCGGATTTGCAGGGTCCTCGCTTCTTCCCGAAGCGCCCGGCCGGGGCGGCTGCCCGCCTGCGAGCGGGCGCGCAATCACCGGCGCGCCGGTCCTTGCGTTGTTCTGTGCACCCCAGTTTTCCGCTTTCATTGACGGGTCTGTAAATTGGTCATGATCGTTCGGAAGTCAGTGGGGTTATAATACCTGCCCGCCAACGTGGCTGACTCAACGGGGTAAATATGAGGTTCCGACTGCTCCGCCGCCTCAGCGGGCCGCGACGGGTGGGACTCAGCGGCATCGACCGAGCGCGCAGGCTTCATCGATTCATCACCCGTGTAATATCCGTCTTACCTTGAGGCTTCTCGCTTTGAAGCCCAAATGCCTGAGATGCGCCGCCATACTTAGCTTGATCGGGATTTCTCGGGACACACGTTTACTTCCAGCTTACGGGAAGCTGTAAATTTTGCGAACAACATAGTACGTCCTATAGTCCACGTGCAGTGAGTCTCTCTTGAAAATTTCTTTCTTGCCCATGTGCTCTAGAGAATCTTGAGAGTCAAGAATTCAACTCCATTAATATTTGTAGCTTCTCTACTACAGTGTCGTATTCATATTGAATAGTTCGGCCAGAGTGGAGCCCAGGGGAACAGTGGGCAAGACGCCGCAGTTCATGACCGGCGACGCTCAAATTTTTCAAAAGACGATAACTGGGATCAATCTATTGTTGAAATCCTGCATGAAAATTTCCTGAATGATTGTTAAGTTTAAACTTTGAACATTTCGTAGTATAAAAAGGCTGAAATATTGGGCGGGATGTTCTCAGCAAATCCGAAAAAATAGACCTTTCTGAGAGCCGAGTCCGTCCATGCAAAATGGGCACGGCACTGATTTCGACAGAATTTCGCCTCATTCGCTTCTATTGTACTGCCTTACGATCTAATCATTAGAATTGGCAGATTATCCTTCTACTGACGATTCGACACCTGCGTCTCTGCATCTTCTGCCTATGTCAACGCTTATTTACTATGCTGTGGTCTTACTACTCAAGCTCGAGCATCAGGATATCATTGTATTTTTTTTGTAGCAGCAAGGGAGTATCTGCTCTGTTAGAAGAAAAGCTTGAGAGGCATGTGCCAGTAGGTGCTACTAGTAATTAGCGATCGTCGTGATTCAAAAATTTGGGAAAAATGAAACTCAATATTCAGAAGACTCTTTCCCCTGGCATCATGGCAAATACACGAATAGCGAAGGAAGAAAAGTTCGAGAACACATACCCCGTGTTGGACTACCAGCTCATCGACCAGCGCAGGTACCGAGCATGCGAACACGGTGGGTACGAGCTCGATGTCGAGGTAGGCTCTCGCCCAAGCCTTGAATCGGGAATTTAAATTGTTCAGATATTCACTTGTGAAGCTTGAGAACTGGGTCCCCTTCCAAGGACGATGGGCACGTTCTATAAATCTATCGAACAGCGTGCATTGGGGGACAGGAAAGCTTGGAGGGTATATCGAGCGTTCTATTTTTACAGTGGTTGTAATAAATAGGCCAGTATAAGGCACGTTCATACTCCCTTCTCTAGACAGCTTCCTTTCTGCGCACTGCTATTTGTGCGTGAACTATTGTTATTTTACATGTCCCGACTGGAATGCTATGCGGTAGTACTCGTGATTGTGTAGACGGGGTAGCCACTGGTAGCCATCGCGCTTGGTCATTGCTTGATCGGCAATTGATTGTGCTTGCCGAGTTGTCTCCCCCTTTATTTAAATTCGACAATTTATCACTTTAAATTATGAATCCAAGTTGAGAATAAGTAGCGCATTTAAGTATGTGAGTCAGTTAAAGTACAGAAATTTATCCGGAGGTAATAGCTTTGTATAAAGCGGTAGTACAGATAGTAGAAGGTAATGAGGTCAAGTGTAGCAGGTTCTAAGTACAGTTATAGTACAGTGTGGACATCGTCCGATATAGGCGCGAACGAAGTAAGTGTATATACAAAATAAATGAAAAATAAAGACACAGAAGAGCGGCCTGCTCAGCACTGCCCCCACGAAGCCCAGTAGCTGAGTGCCTCGGGGTCCAAGTCGTTCAATGTGAATTTGAGATATTCTGCCTCAATCTTCTCAGGGGTCACTCCAGTTCCGAAAAGCGCTTCGAAATCCGCCATCGCCTGCGCAGTAGGCTGCAAAACCGATTGCACGGCTGACTTCGACTCAGACCCCGCCGCCGGCCCGGTGGCCGGCATCGGCGAGAAAGAACCGGAGAACTCCGCAAGCGCAGCGACTGCGAGCCCCTTGGACTGGGTGAGTCCTTCACCGGTGAATTCGAAGTCGTTCGTGAAGGCAAGTGGGGCGACAGTGCTTCCGGAGTAACGCGTATATTCTTGCTCGGGAGCCATGATAGTGGCGAGGTCGGGGTATGCGAGGGCGGTGGGTGAGGTTGGAGGGGACCATGACGACGACGATGATGACGAGGGAGAAGAGATAAAAGAAGTGAAAGAGGAAGGAGAAAAGTCGGAGGTGGGAGGGGTGGGATCAGTGCAGAATTGGTCCAGCGGGAACCCGTCGGTCCACGTCCACTGTGCGAGGAAATTGTCGGCATGCGCGGGCGGTGCATTGGATTGAGCGGCCACTTGGAATTGTTGCTGTTGGGAATAGAAAAATGGTGATTCTGTAGAAACGGGCGCCGTGTACGCCTGATGTGGCTCTGTCCAGCTCTGGTTGAACGCTGGTGTGGTGGTGGTGGTGATGAACGCGTTTGACTGCAATGGGGACGGCTGAGCCACCGCGCCTTGCAGCTCCTGCTGGTATCCAGCGGAGCCGTTTACTTGGGCAGTATGCTCTCGAGTATACACGAAGGGCTCCTGAACTTGCGCTTGGAACACGCCCATCGTTCCCTGGGGCATGTACGGTCCCGACTGATTCACCGCGTCCGCCGACACCCAGCCAGCGTACGTCGTAGACTGCACAGCGTAGGCAAGCGCCGCGGGAAGCGGCGTCGCTACGGTGGAGGTAGCCGGGCGCAAGGCGGGAGCCACCCAGCCAGAGAAGGTCGCTGTTTGCGCAGCGATCGATGCAGTGGATGACTGTGGAACGACTGGCGCGGGGTTCGCGCTCGTGATGTGGTGCGCGTTCGGCGACGGGACGGCGGTGTATTCGGGCGGGGCATCGTCGACATCAGCGGCGCGGAGGGATTTGGCCGACTTGCACTTCTTCGAGGTAGAGACAACCTCCCTCTTCTCAGCGCGGAGCTGAGGTGGAATGGTGGGCTTGGGGTAGATGCGGTGTAATGCCTTCACCGTAGTACTTATGCCGCTGCGGAGAAGGGAGTGAGCATGCTTTTAAAATGGTATATATCGGTGTGCGCTTACTGGATGGTCTTTAAGTGGACTACGAGATTTCCCAATTGACGATCATCGTGTTGGCAGGGAGTCCCATCATCATTCCGTTGTTTGCACTGGAACGGGGGTGGCCTATAACAGGAGAAAATATCAGAATTTAAGCTTGTAAAGATGTGAAATATGACAAACGTGAAGTGGATAAGCTTGTGTCTGAAGAGATCGTACGGGCGACTGACAGATTTTTCACAACCCGGGAAGTCGCAGAACTAATGGTAGAAACAATAGACAGTCAATAAAACCAAATACAAATGACAAAAGAAAATGTGCTTACGAAAGCTTTGACGACCTTTCCCGTTTTGAGAGCCCTTGTTCGCAACGGAGGCATTATAACTGATTTGAGCTTGACTGGGGGTTTGAATCTTCGAGGGGAAAACCGTTGGGGGACGGTTGGGCGGGAGAGCTTTGGGCGGGTAGGAGCGTTGGATGCTGGAGGCGGGGCGGGATGGATCCCAAAAGCACGGATTGGCAGCCCTCCTTATACCTCAGAGCACGAAATTAAGCGGATTGGCTAAGACCTAGTTTTTCACTTCGTTTACATCCTCTCAAATCACTTCTACCATGTATAGGCGCACTGGACGAGTATTTACTATACACATACTTAAAGCCGGATTGGCCAAGACCAATCGCACTAGGAATTACTGTGAATGGTAGGGAAAATAGTGATGGGCGCACCGCTTTGGGACTTATTTATCATCTCTACCAGCTTTATGGTGGGTTGGCCAGTGGCCGGCCACGCACGAGGTGCAGTTCGCAAGGAAGGAAATTGTTATTGTTGCATTGTGTTTGGGGAGGACCATACAAGGGAAATGGTTATTGCGTCCGAGTGGCACAAGTACACGTGCTTATCCCGTTCATCGAAACGCACACCCCTCGTCCGTATTCGACGATGGAGCGCTGTATTTTGCGTGCCCAGCGCTTAGCTGTTACTAGCGCTGCAATCTAACGTTATGCCTTTAAATAAACTGTGGACACACAACGTGACGTAAGGACTGTCCAGACTTGGATGTAGGTCAAGAGGACTTGGGTGACAATATTTATTCCTATTTTATGAGACAATTGGGAGCCCAATAGTGCGAAATTACATATGTTTACTCTCGAGAGGCCATTGCCATCCTCAAGGGGAGTAGTTTGGATGTCAAGGCGCTTGCACGTTGCTATTTTTAACATTTACCGATTGGTACATAACCGAACAGTGAGATTAGATTACTGTTTACATCTAATCTAATCAGCACACATGTTACTCGCTGCATCTCCTGCGGCGATCCTATTGTGCATCGCTTGGGCTCCCCTTCTACGGGATATACTATACCACAACTATAACATACTTATATCCTTTGTCGTTTCCAATTACCGAGTGATCCCGCCCCGTTCGCGGGGTGTGGTTGCGCAAAAGCACGTCGCGAGGTTGCTTGCGGTCTTACATCCAGGGTTACGGTCAATGATGGATGTCCGAGTGATGGGCTGCGCGAAGACACAAAGTATAACGCCAGTGGGAAAAGTTTGGGCTGAAGTTATGCTCGCCAGGAGCCCAATATTCGTAAGTGACGAGCTAGCGATCGCTGCTTGATCTATGAGCGTATGTTGTTCAATTCAAGAGAGAGGACGTCAGCGCGCATTGAGCGCACGCCGCACGGTGAGCGCTAACGTTTAAACGCGTGCTGAACGCGTGTTGAAAGGGTGCGAGCTGCCGAGGTGCAAGCCGTGAGCCGGCCCGCTTGATCCGATCGTCTGCATCTTTGTGCGACGCAAAAAAGCGCGACATCCTCAAGACATCCTCTCATAATCCTCCCGTACCACGCCTGTGTGTTTCTATGAGGCGGGGATTCTACGCCAATCCAATGGTAATGCCCGAATAGTTAAATCCTTGGACATACACGGGCAAGAATCTCTCGTAGCGCGACTCACTAATAGTTCTCGCAATGTTTCCAGACATTCCAAAATAGCATGTCAGTGATTGTCGCTTTAGAGCTTGTTTTCCTCGGTAAGTGCTCTTCTCAACGCTCCAGACAACGCGCTACACAACAAACAGCCCTCCCCGTCAGCTAAATGCTTCAGACCCTTATTCTGGATGGTCTCAACAATCTCAATGCAAGCATCAGTGGGGTTGCTAGCATTTTCATTGATGTTGCTCCTGTAAGCATTGGTTTAATGATTAAACCGCAGTGGTATGTATTATTGATTACTTTTTGGTAGGGAGAATTTTTGTTGTCCGAAACAATTCTCTTGGATGAAGTTAAGGGACCGCTTGATGAAGCCATTGCTACGTATAGTCCTTGAAGCTTGAAGCCTGAAGCCTGAAGTAGCCCAACATGGGCGGGATGATACTTTATTACGTTTTGAATGTGTGAATTAGTTGAGTAGGCTATTGCGAATTAAATTCGAATTCAAAGGAGATAGAAACTGGATTTAGGTGAAATTAGGTACAGCGCCTGCACGTTCTGGATTACTTTTTTCGTTTGTATAGTTTGATCCGAGCTGAATTATGTATATTCGCACCATATTCTCCACGAATCATGGTGCCGCGATGAGTATCTATGATTTTATTTAAATAGACGGAGACTAGTGCTAAGGTACAATTTCGACCAGTGCGCCAGAGTGAGGAAATAGAGTGAGGAAATAGAGTGAGTCGCCTATTGAAACAACGATTGAACGAATATGGCCAATTGTCTTCAGATTACAGTAAAGACCTTGAGAATCCTCCGATGGGGAATAGAATTCGTGTCGATTATAGCCGCAGAAGTGGCCATCATGATGAAGAGTGTATAATTGCACGAGAAGTGGTCAGTTTTCGTATGTGATCAAATTGTGATCTAGATGTGGGTGGAACCGTGGTTCACTCTATTCCGAGGGATCTCGCCATTGGGGCAGATGTAAAATATGTAAAATATGTAAAATATGACAGGCAACCTATATCATCCAAGAGCGTATTTTGGTGTCAATTGATCAAGGCAACGTCCAGGCAATGGTGTCGGGGGATTCAGAGTCATGGATCTCATCTAATCTTATCCGGATGAATCCGGAGGACGGTTCGGGTTGTTCCCACGCCATATTATCAACTCGTTTGAACCTCTCGAGAACCTCTTGTCATTCAACCCATTTCCACCTACTTGAAGCTCATGATCAAGGCGCAGCTGATAAACTCCACGGCTTACGGACTGGATAATTCTTTAAATTCAGCAGATCCCATATCTCATTCGGCCTTATACGTTGGATATCGCTACCCACCCCACAACCCCCCTGAGATGCAGGTCGTCCAATATACTACACACGGCCCTTCCGCGAGGCGCTTACTGCATCATAATAATGTACCAGATGCAGCTCGTATTGGTGCTCATGTGGAGTAGTGCTGGACGACTTGAAGCTCGACGATACGCGCTGGCTCTGGCTGCTGTTCACGGACGGGTTCTATCTCGCGAACTACGGTGCATATCCTACGGCGCGTCGATAAGGAGCGCCGCGTGAGCATGTGGACTCTGGTTGTATTCGACAGTTGAGAGAACCTCTCACCCATGCCATTCTTGCATATTGTGTTACGGCACCCGAAGAGTTCATAGCGCACGCGACAGGATAGTACTGGAAAGCGAGACTATAGGGCTCGTATTCACGAATGGAAGTTCAAATTCAAACTTCAAAGAGAGGGAAGTGCTAGACCGGTGCGTGCCCCACCTCACAACCCACGCGTCTCCCAGACGCTCATCAGTATATTTTCTGCCTGGAACAGCGGAGGTGTGAGGTTTACGAGCCGTGGCACCTTTCCCATATGATTTGACTTTGACTACCTCTCGGTCCATTTTTAGGAGATAGTTCGTGTCCCCTCTCTGGTTTCTTATTTCATGTGGCATTTCCCACTAACGGCGAGAGATACAGATATGTAACACCGTTGATGACTCTTCGCTACCTGACATCCGTCATGCTCAGCTTTACCCGCTTAAACGCCGCCGACCTCCAACCTTTCCCGCGCATATCGGACGGCAGCACCATCGCGTGGTTCAACGTGCATGCTGAAGTGGCATGAAGGGAAGGGCGAGTGCGCTTCATCGATCGATGTTTGGCGACGAAATAACGCAGGAGCGAGAGAGCGGGGTGGGCGCCGGACGATGGTCCTCATGGCCGCAATGATACTCCTCCCGTGACGTAACCCGGCATTCTATACGATGACGCTGGTGCGCATGTCGTATGAAGGCGAGGTAGTTGGTCCCTCCTCTGACCTCTCTGCCCTCCCCGCGTTGCTATGGATGGACCAGGCTAATGCGCATTTTCGCAGACAGGGGAATCGATATGGATTACGGCTCTGGGGATATTCTCTCAGTACAAGCGCACAGCCTACGATCGTGCGCCATGCTACTGCCTAGGTCACTGTCGATGAGTACTTTCAGCAGCACCACAGGTTCGCAATATTGGGCGTCTTTTCGTAAATCCATTGATGCTGACACATTTTGCAGTTGCGTGACGGCTTACACGTTTGAAAAGCTGCAAGAGACTAAAAGGAATACAGTGTTTTGAGTGTCCGCGTATTGTATCCACGGTTCGTTATTTTCTAGCTTGTGCGATGCTAATCGTTGTCTAACTGTACTTAGTCTCTGTCAAAGCTAGTACTTAACACGAGCAGAACATGTATATATTCAGCCGCTCAGGACCTCAGACACCTGGACAGTTCGGGCTCCACAAGGCTGTGGGCATTATTTTCGCAGAAACACGAGGCGTACGACCGCGTCCCTTTAAATATCGACGCCCCGCAGTTCATGCGCCATTCTCTCTTTCGACCTCATCGCTTCTCACCCCCACCTCTCGATGGATATCCAGTGCTATGGGCTTGCATATGGAGTCTTCGGTTTTATTTCCCACCTCTTCACTTTTTACACCATCCTATGTCTCTATTTCCGCAGGAACCCAATGCGGCCTACGAAATCTGTTGATTTCACCAGGATCGGTCTAGGGATAGCAATAATAGCGTTGATCACCACCATTGTGTTCACCACCCTTTCCATGGTCAGGTGCAGGTCCACCTGGCAGTTGTCCTTGATGGCTGTATGGAAATTCGGTACATCAACGTCGTTGGCGATGATCTCCATCCATGTCGCATATACAATAATTTCGACTGGCTCCCCTACTCCCGGCTTCCCCTCCCTTCGCGGTCGCCACAGACCGCCATCCTCTTCTCGACACTACTCGGATCGCACGGTCGTACGTGTCCCGAATTTGCCCCAACGCCCCAAACCGGCTTACAAGACACGGATGCCCCAGGCGGAAAAGCGTCGTCTCGCTGCCGGTTCAGCGCCCGGCCGTGGATATAGCAATCCGCATAAGAGACCTACGCGTGTGTCAATAGATCACTCAAGACCTCACCGAGCTTTATGGTGGGGTTTACTTTGTACGTCCTTCTCAGCCCGTTCAAGGCACTCGCATTTTAATGACGGATTTTACGTGACAGATGTCCTATCTATGATCATCGGGTTTACTGGTCTCATCTCCCTCGTCGTCCGCGAGTGGGTCGCCAATCGAAACCTCAGGATAGTGACGTTCGTCTTCTCAGCCTTTATGTGTCTATGTGCCCTCGTTCTGTACGTAGTGGTGCAGTTCACAGTGAACGACAATTGGGAGATGGAGGACAGAGAAAGGCATTACCTTAGATACGTCTTCTTTGGCTTCACGATATTGCCGTATTGTCGGCGTTCTATTCCGACTTCGCTTTGGGGGCGTTGGTCCATAGCTGGGCAGGATTTCCGAGTAGCGACGTTGCTGCTGTCTACTGGGTTTATATTGTGGCCAGACACCTTCCCAGTGTTCTACACTAACTGACTGGAGTTCGAGCTCTAGATCGAAATCCATAGAATCTGAGCCGCGGCTGTCTTCTTACTCACTTTATATTGTATGTCATATAGCCGTTTCAAATGGTATGCATAGATCACTTGGACTCTGGTAGCACATAATATGTATCTACATACTTACCATAATGAGGGCTTCCTTCTCACGGGTCGATACACAATTCGCTTCGCAGTTATATCAAGAATCTCGTAAGTAGGGTTGTTGGTCGAAACTGTACCGTCGGGCGGCGGCACAATTAAAGCCGAATCTGTACAGGGTGGGCCATGTCGAGTAGATATGCGCTGTGTATGCTGGCGGTCAGGGCGGAGCGTGCGGTGCACGACGGGGCGGCGGGCATTCGGCCAGTAATACTCTTGTGCTTGCACGCGAGATCCTTGCACAGAGCTAATATTCACATCCTTTCAGAGTGGTCCTACGCGTGTTGTCTTTCCAATGGGCATGTTACTTGGGTGGAGAGGTACGCACGTTCGCCAGGACGCCATCAAGCACGCAGACTCGCCTGTTAGCCACACCCAAGGTGTGGTGTGCCGCCGTCCGTGAATGGCGTAACTGGGGTCTGTAAGTTGGGGCGTATCCAATCCTTCACTGTGCGACTGCGCAAATCATTGCGGCGCGAGCCCATACTTATCGTGCAAATATATGGGCGAGTGGGAAATGGACGGTGTGAAAATAGCCTGAGGCGACGTATGATCCGGAGCCTCGGGGAAGATTGGGAGTGTGGGAAGGGGGCGTGGAAAAATTCGAGAGGATTTGGAAAGAGATCCCTTTTCTGGCGGGAGTAAGGTCGCAGGCCAGTGAAGCGACTCGGGGCTTTGATGGAGTCGGCGACAGTTGCCTACGATGTTCCTGATGGGTCTGATGTGATCCCCAGTTTTCGAAGTAGGTATACCATGAATACGAAGGTCAGCAAGCGAGTTGATCGTCAGAATATGCTCTATAAACCAATCAAATTCAATTGACCAGTGCGTACTCACACCAACTCCAAGTTTATTCTTGATATCGACAGCTTGATTAAGGGAGATGCAGTGCGTGATGATCGATGATCAATTATCGATGATCGTTATATTTTCGAGAAAAGTCTTGGAAACTAAGCATTTAGTGTATACTCTTATGAAATGCTGGTAAGAAATGCCCAAACCTTCCGTACGCAGACTTGACTTGTGCAACGCACAAATTGACCATAGACAAACATGACGGACTACACCTCTCTCTTTGGTGCAAATTCATCCAAAATTGACTTCAGCATCCGTGAATATGATTAATATCATTTGTGATGACAGTACGGAACGAAAAAAACATGACTTCGTGGGAAAACAATGTACGAGTACCGAGGTCTGCTCAAATCCCAAACTCATGCTTCACTTAAGTTCATTATAAAAGGAAAGGTATCTTACGGAGTATTTCCTCAGGACAATCTCCTTCCCTGAGCCCTCAACAAACGTACCTTCAACAGCCATGGTCGCCATCAAATATTGCTCTGTACTTCTTCTTTCTGCAGCCTGCGTTGTACTAGCAACGGTTGCAGATATAGAAGCCCAGCTCGCCATCTGTACTGGTTTCAACACAAATATGAACAACGTGATCAATACTTTCTCTTGCAATTCCATGGCCTCAGTGGTCCAACTGAATGTTGGTATCAATATCACTTTGGCCAACGTGAAGCTCACATAAAACTAGGCCTTTCTCACTGCTAGCGGAAATCTTAGTGAATCCCTGACAGCCGCTTCTGGATTGATATCAGTAAGTTTTATGTAAAATTTTGTATGATAGTCACTCAATTTTAACTGAAGATGAACGGACCATTGAGTGATGATGACGCATCTACAATCTTTGACATTATCATCCCTTGCGGTGTTCGGATTCTAAATTCACTATCTGTGATTGTGGCCAGGAAATCTTTTTTCGGTCAGTGGTACCTTTGAAGCTCTCTATAGCTCTCTAGAAAACTTTGCAATCCTCGATTCAATGTCATTTCCAGGAGCCGTTGGGGAAAGCCTAGCCAATCTCGAGAATTCCACCATTGACTTTGCGAATGCCTTCATCGCAGTTGCTCCTGTAAGCTTTATTTTTCAATTCACCAATATTATCAATTAATAAAAATTCGGTAGGCGTCACTATTACCTGTAGCCACTAGCCTCAGAGCCAATGTTAGCGAAGCGTTTGACACTGCCCTTGGTGCATTCATGATGTAGCGAGTTAACCGTGCCGAGTAGAGCTTTGAACTAAGCTAGGGGAGGTAAACAACCAAATTTAAATGAAATGGAGGATACGATGCTTGGAATTCGGACTCTAATTACAGGGAAGACACAGGGTATTGCAGCATGAAGCCTAGTCCGCTGCAAGGTTTTTCGAAAATGTATCGGCGCTCATTAACGTTAATCATTCCCTCAAGACGGTATTTTTAGCCTTCAGGGTTGCTTCAGGGCGCTTACATTGTGTGCTAATCCGGACTTCCATTCGATTTATCGATCGCATCAGATACATACTTACATATTTGCGCCTCTGAATATTGTGCCTGACCTAAATACACGCAAAACAACCCTCTGGTCTAGACTTTAATTTCATACACCCTCAGTTTTCCGCCTGCGCGCGTACCCGCTCACTGCCTTCCGGCGGTCGCAGACTGCGGAGAACCTACCTGGTTGGGATGACGCCCACGTGTCTCACGCAGAAGCAGATCGTAGGATACCATGCGACGCAGCTGCTCAGCTTCCTTAGCTATGACAAGGCGCGTCTTATTAATCGACAAGACGTTATGGTGTTCTGCATAAAGGAGATGTTTTTGGTAGAGAGCAGAAGTACGCACCAGTACTACTTAAACAAACGCACATCTTGCAGCGACCGTTGTTTTATTGCCGCTGTCGACTTTGACGCGCTCATGGCGTGTATCGAGATCGTATACAACACCGGCGCATAAATATCCCCGTACGCATTCCACGTGGGCACTGTGTGTTCGCGGGAAGCAGTTTGCTCATGCCTGACGTCGGCGAGACCGTTGGTGCGCCCCGCTTTCGTCACTCCCGCCTACCTCCGCGGCGACCTTAACGGTTAATCCCAACTTTTTATAGCCTGTTCGACGCGGATCACAATTAGCGCGCTTCTCGCAGCGGGAGCGGGCCGAGGAAACCTAAGAGATCTTCACGATGATTGCCTGATGATAGAAATAACGTGGATTGCCAACGTTGCCTCCACGGTTTGTCAATTCTTGGCTGAGCCAAGACTGAAAAAGAACAATTACCACCTCTGGTAATTGCGATAAAATATGTCCTACATATTGGACACTCCCAAAGCCTTGGAATCTCCGCTTTAGAGGCCTGTCAGGCCAAAATTCGATTTTCATAATTTTGCACAGCCCTGGACCTTTTGTCATTGAGATTCTAGGCCTATCAGAGAATCTCAAAATGATGCAAACCTCGAGTTTATATGCTACCCTGTTTCTCAGCTTCGACGCATCTCAGCCCCCCACCGATGGACATCCAGTGCTACAGTCTCGCATACGGGGTTCTCGGTTTTATTTCTCATTTCCTAACTTTCTACGCCGCTCTATGTCTCATCCTCGGCAGGAATCCACTGTGGCCTGCAAAATTCGCCAATTTCACTCGGATCGGGCTGGGGTTGGCCGTAATAGCGGTGATCGCCACCACGGTGCTCACTGTTCTTTCCATGGTTAGGTGCAGGTCTATCTGGCAATTGTCCTTGATGGCAGTGTGGAAGTTTGGGACATCGACATCACTGTCCATGATCACCATCCATGTCGCATTTACAATCATTTTTGGCTCCGGTCGCCCCACCTCCAATCCCTTCTTCCATATTCCATCCGACGACAACAATGCAAGTCCTCCGCGTGCTTTGTGGTGGGGGCTACTTTGTACGTTCCTCCCTGTCTATTTAACGACTACCATTTCACTCATATCCGCCGTTTCTATGCTACAGATGTACCACCCATGATTATTGGCTTTGTTGGTCTAATCTCCCTTGTCGTCAAGGATTGGTTTACCAATCGAAGCCTCAGAATAGTGACACTTGTCTTCGCAATGTTTCTGTTTCTGTGCACCCTTGCTTTATATGTGGTGGTCAAATTCACAGTTCACGACGATTGGAAGATGAAGGAAAGAGAACGGCGGTATCTCGGATCTGTCTGTTTTGGGCTTACAATGTTCACCATTTTGTCGGCATTCTATTCTGATTTTGCTCTGGGGGCGCTAGTTCATAACTGGTCAGGAACACCAAGTAGCGACATTTCTAGCCTCTACTGGGCGTATTATATTGCCCGACATCTCCCTATATTTCTGCACTAAACGGTTCAACAGTGGTCACCTCAAACTCGATATCCTGTTCGTACTTTAAATTGATATCAAACTACTTATGTACATATTAAGCACTCGGACTCTTTCTGCATGCAATTTTTGAATTAGTGTTTTTGGACTCTGCTGCATATATATTATGTATGTATTATATATTCATTCACAATCAACCGCTTCTTGTCCATGTAGAGAATACCGTCTTAAAGTAGATCACTCACAGGTTTTATGTTCTCTTCCTCATAGTAATTTGGACTCTTCATAGGGCGTCGTCGATGAAGACCTCCGGCACTCAACTCCTGAAGGTTGGTAATTAGTAAATTCTTGTACACTCGTTGAAGCGGAGATATCGCGTCACGGCTTAAATATTGTGCTTGGGGCGGTATGGAATAGAATAAAAAGGTATCCAGAGTCTAGTACCTCCGTGTATTGTAATAACTATCCGTCGTTTTCTGCTTCTGCTAATTGATGAGTCCAACTGAGGTCTATATCAGCTCGGGAGACCATGGACGTGGCGCACGCCGCCCGGGCTGTGCAACCAGTGAATTGTTTATATTTTGAGTGTCGGGATCTTAGGTAGCACGGTAGAACTAGCTAAAGCAAGGACTTGGCCAAAAGCCGTGGCCTGCCGTGGGGACTTGTCCTACTACTAATTCTGCTATACTTACTGCGGGTGATTCGCTGGTCGACGCGCCCCGATTCTGAGATCTGAACCCCGAATAGCATTGACGCACTATTGTTGCGTGGTATTTTCCCATTTCTAGCGAGTATGCTATCAATACCAAATCAACCGTAACGCGCTGCAACGCGTTCAATACTATCGCGCCTACTAAAGTTGTACCAAAGTGCTAAATGACTACTTGTTAATGACGGATAAGATTAGATTTTTGATCGCATCTAATCTTATCGTTACTTGCCCCAACAATTTATCGCGATTCTCGACACCACCTTCTTCAATACTGTACCACTCGTTCGCCGCCTACTTGTATTCAAAGAAGCTCTCGAAACTTCCGCCATGTTCTATGTCATCGGATTGGGGCTCTCGGATGAAAAAGACATCACATTGCGTGGGCTCGAGGTGTGTCACGACGTTGCATATGGCCCATCAGGCAAAACAGTGACATGTTCCGATCCTGCAATATAGGCTATAAAGGGCTCAACGCGAGTCTACCTCGAAGCGTATACAAGCATTTTATTGATAGAAAAGGAGAGGTTGGTGTGTGAACTCTCTTAGCCTTCGAGCGCTTTAAGGCACGACAATTGCGCCCGCTTACGCGCCCCTTCGTCCGGAACAGGAAGAGTTCTACGGAAAGCAGGTCATAGTCGCCGATCGCGACATGGTGGAGACGCAGAGCGATGAAATCCTTCGCGGTGCGGACACGGAGGACGTGTCACTCCTCGTCGTCGGCGATCCATTTGGGTGCGTTATACTCTGTCTTCGTTTGACGGATAGCCGATCGCCTACCCATGCAGAGCGACGACACACACGGACATCATACTGCGCGCCCGCGCTTTACACATACCCACACGCGTAATTCACAACGCATCGATCATGAACGCTGCCGGCGCATGCGGCCTGCAACTATACAACTTTGGGCAGACAGTCTCGCTTGTGTTCTTCACGGATACATGGCGCCCCGACAGTTTCTATGATCGTATACAGGAGAACGCCGGGCTCGGCATGCACACACTCCTCCTTCTCGACATCAAGGTAAAGGAGCAGAGCGAAGAGAATATGGCACGGTGCGTGCTATCTCGTTAACCTAACCCAAGCGCAACATTCCTGATTATGATCGTGTTTACCTTCGCGTCGCAAGTGGGCGCAAGATATATGAGCCGCCACGGTACATGTCGATCCCCACAGCGGTTGAACAGCTAATCTCAACGGAGGAAGCACGGGGCTCAGGGATTCTCGCACCAACAAACACGCTCGCGATCGCGCTCTCGCGCGTCGGCGGAGGTGCGGAGGAGCGTATCGTCGCAGGCACACTACAAGAGCTACTCTCTGCGCCACCCGAAGTGTTCGGAGCGCCATTGCACAGCTTGGTACTCGTGGGGAAGCGTTTGCATCACCTTGAAGTCGAGTATGCAGTGACATTTGCGCTAGACCCTGTGAACTGGCGGCGGGTCGCGACTGAGGTGTATGGGTGTGCGCTAGATGGATAATTGCGCTTCAGATCCGTGCGTTAGAGTGAAAATGTTCTCTATTCGATGATGAGTTTGAAAGATACACAACATATTCTTGCACCTCCTTTGGCACACCATCTGGAAAGGACGTAACCTAATCTTCAGGATCTAGTACAGCGGATGTCATTCTGGAACCTTCAGCATGCTATGTTGAATATCACCTCATACACGGAGAAAATGTCGTTCGCAGTGCAAGGCAAGTCCTAGAAAGTGAGAGGTGGTAATGCCGGGCAACCCAGCGCGAGCTGCGCTGGTATTTTTGCACTCAGTCCAAGTAAATGCGTTTCCGCAAATTCAGCTGCCAATTAGCTTATTAGTGTGGGCGTCGGGGACCCAGGTGAGGGGAATCTGACATACAACAGTAGGCAATTATGTCTAGGCGGATGGATCATAGCAGCGAGCGCTCTGCATATAAAGTTACTCCAATAAGGTGGCCGCTAACCTATTTTCACGTCTCGGAACTTGCAAATTACTCTTGTGTTCTCCAAGTCACACCGGCCAACTCGACCCTTAGTAAGCGCTCAAAATCTGTAGCGCAGCTATACGGACCTATATTAGCTGAGCGATTGTTGCGATGTCTGGAATATGATGTAGAAAACACAAGATGTACTACCATGCTTGTTCAACTAGGCTAGGCACTTTGTGTTTTAGAAAGATCATAGGGTGCATTCTGACAGCAATGTGCTCGCCTAGAGAAGGGTCACCGACACGGTGGAATGTGTCATGTTGCCTCGTGGACTTAGTCGAATTGGTCGAATTTCGCGAGTGACACTGGCGCGTGCTCAAGCAGGCTCAAGCGCTCATCAGCGTGCCATCCTGTCGACCTATCCAAGCGCACCATTCCTGATCGTGATCGCATTTTTAACTTTCGCGTCGCAATGGGCGCAACACCTATGAGCCGCCACGGTACATGTCAATCCCCACAGCGGTTGAGCAGCTAATCTAAACGGAAGAAGCATCCTCGCTCCAGAAAACGCGCTCGCGCTCGCGGGAAGCGGTTCAGAGAAGCGTATCGTTGCGGGCACACTGCCAAAGCTATCAATTATCCGCTTCAGTAGAGGTCTTCGCGCCATGCGGCCCCTCCCAGATCTGTTCTAGTCCCGATCATGATAATTTAAATATCTCGTAGCTTTTAGTAAACTTCTGTCGTCAATAAATGGAAGACCCACATCATGTCACATATCTTGAAAGAACCACGTGCAATATTTACGGTCCACGTTGGGAAGTTATTTCCATATTTGGTCTGAAATACTTTGACAGTTAAAACTTCAGCGCGAGATTTTTTTTTTTTGCGCCTATTTTTGACAGATAACGGGCTCACAGGGAATAAACTTTATATATTCACGATGGGAGAAATCAAGTGCGGTGCAAATACACTAGGGTAAGTTGTGTTATGTTGTACCTGATTGACGCCAGCAGCCCCTAGATGTTTCGGCATGCCGCTCTGCTGATGAATGGGCAGCGATCATGTCTAGATTCCGAGTTCGTCGCATACGTCTAATTATCGGCGCAGTGAAGTCGGATGGTAACCCAGTATCCCATGTGCAGGCCTCTCTCTTTCTCTCAATAATTCGTACATTTTATAGATGAGCTCAACCTTGCTTACGTTTTGCTTGCCCTAGGTTCGCTGAAAACCTCGATTGCTGTTTTTAATTGAATCAGTTGACATAATCTTCCTTCGGGATCTCGGCGTACGGCCCGTGCACACCATTCCTATCTTCAATTCCACTGGTCCCTCATTATCATTATCAGCACAATACGGAGCCAGCTAGCCAGTGGCAGGGTTAGTATAACAAATTTCGGATGGTAATAATAAATGTTTATCCCTTTGATGCACTGCGTATTCTATCTACTAGAGGAGTAATTTCTGTAGACCGCACGCGAGCACTCAGTGCCATCAATGCCGCGAACACTAGTGCCGTTACACAGCAAAGCCGACAGATTTCACTCAATCCGTTCTGATAGCAAAAGATAGGCAGCTCGCTGATGTAGGGACACAAAGAGAGACGTCCATGGGCCCCGCGGCTCTGCTCTTATGTCCGGGTATGCATGGACCGTTATGAAACCAGAGACGGCACCGACGCTGAGTCCGATTGAACAGTTTCCTGTAACGTGTGCGTGAGCTGAGTCCTTAAGCACCCAGTCAACTTTCAATTTCCTGACAACTTTTAACATAAGCGGACTTTCTGAGGGCGGTTTTTTGATGTCGTCTTCCCAAGGTTCTCATGGTCCCCGACCCAGGAAAATGGGACTGTTTTCCAAAACAGCGGCACTTGAGCTTGAATATTAGCTTTATTAGCTTGAATTCTTGTCAATTCCGACACGGCGACGTCGGTATCGGGTATACTATGTATTAGTACAAAATCGACAGGTCCAGGGACATTATCGTAACTACGCTCCTAGGAAATCCGGTCTATGACAGATCTTGGTATTCTTCCGAAATACTCCGCTGGAACGTACTTTTACATCACTTTGAGTTACGGATGTCTGCGTTTACGAGCTTCGGTTAGTAATTTATTCAACACATGATGTTTATTAGTACACAACACCAGTGACACATAAACTCCAAAGGAAGTAATTAAGTATCTATTTTTGTATCCCTTGGACAGACACGAGCAACACATACTGATCTGGGGAAGATGAAAATCACAAACTTCGGAAGTCTACATCACCACGACATTCTATAAATAGAATCCTGGGGGATATTTATATCTGCAACGCTGTGTGGGCAGCACTTCAGATCTCAGACTCCAAATCACTGATAGCTACCCGCGAGACGGAAAAGCATAAGACAAGATACGCACTTACATTGTTGTCGCATATACTAGCCATGTTCCCTCATTGAATTATTGGTTTTGTAGAAAATCTAAAACTAAATTCCCAACTTTTGGTACCAGATAAAGAGATCAACAATTACGCTCAATCACTCATCCGTGCTGCAGTACGAAAAATTGATTCCGGCCATGCGCAGGTTGCCTGAATCATAGCTGTCATAGCATTTTTCAAGTATGCAGACCATCATACATAGGTTTTTTTTTCGGCTCGGCTTTCTTTGAGGTAAAAATTTCTCGGAACCATCAGAGCATACTTTTTGCTGAGAGGTCGGAGTCCACACAGCTAAATTGCTTAGATATTTCGATTTTTTCCTCATTTCTTACATTATATTTCCATGTCTAATTACCAACTAGTATTGATCTCTTTGAACGACGAGGCTATTCCAGCCTCCTTCGCTAGTTATTGTGTTGCAACGGCAGAACCGCCCGCAGCCGGATAACGTGAGAACTATTCCGGGCCGGTATTATTTGTCGTGTCCAGCGTACGTAGTTCTGCCTCGACTGCTACTCTCACGTCTTCCAACTACTCTCTATTCACCATGATATCACGATTCGCAAAGTCACTCGGCCTAATAGTATTTGCCATAGTCAGTACTATTCTAAGTGTTCCGCGGTATTCGCTTACTGGTCTTTGTTTTTGCCCGCACAGTTTCTTCTGTCAACGCTTGCGATGGTCCACCCCCCGTCAAGATCATATATGGAGCCCTGGTCAGGGCAGATGTTTGGAGAAGGAGGGGTGGAGAAGATGCTGCAGGACAAGGTTTGCGCTCAGCCACCAGTTATTAGCGGGGTGAAGGGCAACGTCATCATGCCAAAGCTCGGGAATGCGACGGCCAAGTGCGTTGGTCCTTCGTGTCCGTTTACATGTGCTCAATTCACTTTGAATCTGAAGAGCAGCTCTAGGCCGAGCGACATGGAAACTGCTGTGCGCTAGCTACAATCACATTGGAACGAAAGCCTAGATTAATATGTTTTGATAGGCATACAACGACGCTACGATATCCAGAGGCACGCACTCGTTCTCGTCGGCTGATCTAGGCTGACCTCGGCGCATTTGAAAATCTCGTCACCCTTAGAAACCAACGCAGGATGAAAGGGAAGCGCTCAGCTCCTACTTCCACCTCAGCTCAAGATTATACCCTTGCGGCGAATGCGCCGCCGAATTCCAGCAACTGCTCGCAAAATACCCTCCTCAGGTGCGTTCTGTCGTCCCAGATCTACCTGGTTTGGATCCACTCATGTCGGCGCAGACTTCCTCAAGACGAGCAGCCTCTCTGTGGTAAGTCCCTTCCGATTACCAGGGCGATTTCTACTCAGCAATCACGCAGGCTATGTGCTGTACACAACAAAGTGAACGAGCGGTTACACAAGCCAGAGTTCGACTGTGCACATTTGTCCGATGAATACGACTGTGGTTGTGGTGATGCGCCCATCGCGGCGACGACTGATGCAGCAGATCCCATGGACCTAGAGGACAACGATCCCAAGGATGATATGACAGGTGTCGACATGATACGTGGGGGCCGCTGACCGGGAAGTCGCAGAACATGGGAAACAGTAACTATTTACGTCGCGTTGTATCTAGCGTGGAGGTTTGTACAGTATAATGGTATATTTATGAACAGTGTTCTGGGCTCTTCCTCTTGAGCTGGATTGGTCCACACTCTCGGTGGTCAGGTCCAGGTGAGTGCTTTTTGAACTGATTGCGACTCTTTGGGATTCACGTCCGGAAAATTGCCTTTGTAGATGCCAGACAATATGTCCCTTCGAACGCGAATACCAGTGATCAAAACTTCCAAAAGTGTTTACAATTCCCCTCCGTCGAAAGCAGCTGTCGCGGGAAATTTGGATACTTGACGATGGACACGGAACTATGACTTGCCTTGCAGCCCTGCTCTTTTCACCCTCAACAATTATATCCGCCCGAATATAGACGTGCAGCACCCGACAAATCTCGGCCTCAATTGTATCATATCTCGACCTTCCGCTCTCGCCGTAATCATCAAAGACCTCAGTGGCTGAATAAGACTGTTAACTCGAAATCGACGGAACTGCTGGTTCTACTCTTGCTATCGGCTCTTTCGCCTATCTTGGAGGCATGAAAGTCAAACTTTGCATTCTGCCGAATTGACGTTGAGACAAACTTCGGGAATTCCTATTTTAATCCTTTCATATCAAGCCATTGCAACTTCCCCCTCCTCCCTCTGTGTGGCACTCTCCGACTTAGGGTAGTATGTCGGGTCCTTGGCGAATACGAAAATTTCTTCTTGAGAACGTAGGAATGCCAATTCATCCTCAAAAACCTCTGCTACGAGATCGAAGATTTCGGGCTTTGACCGTCGCCGCTCCCTGATTCTGAGTAACTTGATCGCCGTGTAAAATGATAACTTTTCAGCTTCGTCGTCCTCAATTGTGCGTGACCTAGCTGCGAGCCGCTGCAAGCCTATTTTCACCCAACTAGACACGTAGAACTCGCGACCGAGGACTACTCTGCCTACAGAATTGATCAGGGGTCGTAATTTTTTTATCGCAAAGTTGCGTGCGTCGATGAAATGCCAAATTGTGGAGAGCTTCAAAACCGAGATCCACTCTTCTTTGGTGAGGCCAGGGTTACCGAAGATGCACCTATCACAGACAGAATGGGCATACCGTTGGCGAGAAAGAAGTCAGGATTGACTGGCCCACTCACGGGTCACTGCGTAGCACTTTGAGAAGAGCGACAAACTGTTCGCATTTTATTTCCTTGGGCAGTAAAATGATATCTTGAATGGCGTGTTCGTATTTCGTACGTGGCAATTTGTATATTCTGCAAAAAACTGGGGACTCTTCAAGGAGCGTACGCGCTGAGACCGTGTAGATAGTGTCCTGAACCTGGGTCCTCCGATGTTGTCAGTGAACGATCCATTCTCTTTCATTCCAATACATTGGACATAGTTGTTGCATAGTTGGGAGGTGGAACACATACCTGAATAAAGGTGTCAACATCATCGCTTTCGCTATAGTCAGAATCGATTTCACTCGCGGCGCTGGAATAGACATCAATATCGTCCATGGTCGAGTTGTGCGCGTCCAAAATCGGCGACGGCGTCTCTTTATAATATATTCGTCTCTGAACAACGATGCGTCCACCGTACGAACACGGATCCCGTTCCGCCGCCGCGCTATCTCCCTATGAACGTGAAAATTCACGAGAATGTTCTAAGATGATTGGCAAAACGGTGAGGGCGTTTCCGTGTTCAGTGACAGATCAATATCCTATACGACATGCGACTGCATACGATTAGGTTTCTCTTTCATTAGTGGTGTCAACCAATAATATAGACGTAACTGAATTTAGAGTCGAACATTCATGGAATCCATTATTTCGTGTGTCTAACAGACTAATATGTTCTCGAGGGCGCGAAGCAGACTGGGAATCAACATATTCAAGGCCCTCATCAGACTGGCTATCACTGAAGTAGTCGGCTTAAGGCGTGACTTTGTACCTGCGCTTTCGCGAACGGATCGTGGACAGGTCGCTATACCCGCGATCACTGTTGCCCGGCTCGCTCTCACAATCTGAGATACCCTCAGACAGATCTTTGTGTCTGTGTTTCTTTCCATCGGGTGGATGTCGATCACTGGATTTGGTTTTGCCAGTGGTGCCGTTCGCACTTCGAGCTAATATCTTCTTAGGGAATTTCGGTGGAGGCTTCCAGCCAGGGTAGAATTGCTCGCTCAGGGCACGCTGGAAATCGTTGTCATAACCGACACATTTCATAGTGTAGATGTACATTCGCTGATGGGTGGAACCAGAATATTACAGTTGAGAGTCAGGAATAGGAAGTTTCGACAGGTTACCATAGCGAATGCTCACCTCCTTGCCCCGTAGAAAGTCAGCCTTGATATCATCGGGGGAGACCCCTTGACACTGCGTGGGCCTGGATTTCGCGGCGTCTTTTACCTCTTCACGCGTAGGTTCGCGCCCCAGTTCCTCTCGGAGTAGCACTCGTGCGGATAGAGCAAGTCCCCATCCCATTTCGAGAAGTCCCTCAACCCACTTGTTGCGAAACTAATTGAACGTTAGCTCGTGCAGTTTTCTAAGGCCGTATCATAGCTCTTGCCTGTGCGGATTGCGCCGCATACTCCTCAACCGTTAGATACGGCGGAACAGCCGGCCTAAGCTCATACATCCCCATGAACTGATAAACGCTGGCCTTCGAGCCCACCACGGGAACGACTTTCACAAACACGCGCCGTATCTTTTCAAAGCGGTCAGAGGCGTACCCACGATCGATACAGAACCAGAGCCCGGGAGCTCCGGGGAGCAGCGGTGCCTCGGGCTGATATTCAGTAGGCAGAAACATGAAGTCGTCCATCCCGTGAACATCGAGGAACTTGCGTGCCGGGCTCGGGAACGTCGCTTGCATGTTTCCCCCATACGTTGTTGACACGAACAGTCGGGACACGGCCACCTCGCGCGTTGCTTGGGGGAGCGTGAAGTATTGGTCTTGTATATCTAGGCCAATAGGTTTGAGTCGGTCCCTGAGCGTGCTCGAGAGGAGTGCCATGCCCAGGTTCTTCTTGACTTTAGGCTAATATCCGGGGAACTACGTTAGCAGAGACCAGCATTACAACGTATGTAGTGAACGTACATTTTTCAGCAGAGCGAGCTTCTTCAAGTCATTCTTATCTTCTTCGGCCTTGCGTTGTTGCACTTCGGCTATTGTAGGTACCACAACGCCGTCGAAGACTAGCCGTGGCCACTTGGGAGGAAGGCAGGGAAGTCCCGGGTCCAATTTTATACAGACTCTCGCATCTTCATTTTCGGTCTATTAAAGTATGAGTGATCTGGGAAAGGGGTTGAATCTCTCAAGGGGCCACTCGCGAAATCCAGACGCGTGTCAACGGGCTCCTTTTTCATATTGAACACAGTTTCCAGCAATAACGTCCTGCGGGGGACTGAGTTAGGATAGCTACATTCAAAAAGGACCATCAAACTTACTCCAGCAAATTCTAGGGAGTCAGGTAGAGAAATTTCCGACGAGATTGGTGCACACGATAGTTATGTTCCTAAGGCTTGGGGTCCACGCGGACAAAAGACTGCAAGATGCCAGATATAAGAGCTGGTGGTGATAGTCCCTAGAGCTCGTTTAGTCGTGGATGAGCGCCTGTTGGTGCAATGTCTTTCCACAATGCATGGGCATCCAAGTCGAAAGACGCGCAGCCGCTGAAGTCAAGTTGCTGTTGGAGGCCATCAGGGTTGCGGCTATGAATATATGAATCCCGATCAAGCTAAATATCCACTAGCGTACCAGCGGTAAGTCATTCCTTTCTTCGGAGTCTCCATGACACAAGGAAGATTAGAGTGGAGTGGGTAGGCGTTCAGTTCGACAGCTCGTCTTCCAGGCAACAATTGAGAAAAAGAAAAGCACAACGACCGCGACGCACTGAGAATAGCCTGCGTGCCGAGCATCTGCCGGATCCCACGCCACCAGCACGGCCCGCCGAGACCGCTGGACGGGTACACTTCATAATTACCCGTTGAGTCAGCGTTAACGTGTAAAAGCATTTGAAAAAGCACTTCCAACTCCACTAGTTCCCAATGTTGTATTATAAGAGCCACGTATTTAAAGCGGGAAACTGGTGCGCGTGGTGTAAGCGCCACGGCCGGCATACCGATGACTGCGCGTTCTCTCGCCATGGGCAGCCAACCGCGCGGGTACCCTAATGCGGGAAGAAAAGCGACACTATCGTAGGCCCTGTTCACCGTCTCGAATGGACCGAAGCGGCGCAGTTTCTGAATCTCCTTTCTGGAGTATTTTTTTAGTACAAGTATACTGAATCAGGCAGCGGCCTCGACTTTCGGACTTAATCAGACTCGGATGTTCTTCATTGTTTGGTTTAAATTACACCATTCGGCGTAAATTTCAGACAACTCAGTACGCTATCGTTGCGCTCAGGGTCCCCGGGCGGACGCGGGCATTCTGTTCTTTCAGTTTTCAATCGTTTTTCGATCTGTTACTTATATGCTTGAAGAAATTGCGAGCAAAGTACGTACATCCGTGACCGTCGCGCTGTCCCGAACGTGAAATAATATGCTCATGGCCCGTGGGCAGAATTCGCACTGTGTAGTTACACGAGGACTTCGATAACCTTGGAAAAAAAATGCGTTCTCTGCAGCTCAAAATCAAATTCGATCGGTCTTATGACTACTGGAACCATTCACCCCTTTCGCTTTTATTCACAGGACATCATGACGTCCCAGCTGACTACACATACCAGACTCGAAATTGAATCGAACGCTGATGTACTCAGCATAAACCCACGTCCATAACCAACAATGGCTTGGGATAAATTTGTTCTGCTGTGACTCTATGCAAGCTCTCCGAGGGTGCTGTCCCTTTGTGTTAATGGGGTGTCGATAAATACCTCTAAACCCACAAAGGAAACCGATGAAAATTAGACCTGATGATTCGGGATGACTGGAGTCCTAACTTAGCATTCCATGAGGTTCAACTTCATCGTAATTAGACGAAAGAACAATCAGAAGCCAGAGGTTAGCGAAGACAGAGATTAAGTATATTCAATTGCCGAGCTCCACAGTGACAGTGCGTTGCAGCGTGCGTTTTTCCCCCGTCGAATACCGTCCTAAAATTAATCGATAATCTCTTAACGGAACAAGAATAAAACTTTCGCATAGTTAATGGGTGGACAGGAGACGTATTTAAGAGTTTGGAACACAAGAGAAAGAGATAGTCCAGTACACCTCGACTACAGCCAAACTCAGCTCAGCTACATCAGCCCCCACACCAAATACAACTATGCAATTCAAAATCATCTCTTCTCTCGCTGCGCTCAGCGCCGCTCTCCTAGCCTTCCCCGCCATGGCGCAGACAGTCACCTACCAGGGCTACGCCAGCACCGTCTCCTGCACCGGCAGCGCCTTCGGGTGCTCCGACAACGGCGCCCTCTGCTGCGTCCTCCCCGACGGCTTCGGGTTCTCTGCGCAGTTCAACGACCTTCCGAGCGGCTCTCAGGGCCAGGGGTACACTAACGACGGCTGCACCGACTTCCTCTTCTCTGTCTTCGGGCCGGGCACCCAGTGCGCGACCGGAAGCGGCCGTAACCAGGTAGACTTTGTTTAAACATCAGCCTTACCCCCCAGTGAGAACGTGCTCCAGCGAAACATAGCTAAATTCATTTGTACATAGATTACATAGCTGCGCATAGCGGAAATCATCTAATATCTATTCTGCCTATGTCAAGTCTATTTAAATGTATCTAAATTCATTGGGATGCATGCTACGGCCAAAAATCTCGTAAGATAGAACTCATAATTGTCAAAGACTTGTACGCTGCGAACAAAGTACTGACTTGACCGCAGATGCCACAAAATGTTGCATTGTTGCTGTTCTTGTGTAAATTTGCTCTTCCGTGAGTTTGTTGTCCTTTTCGTATATTTCCAATCTACGCTCCTGCCGAGCGGAATCTGTGGCAGTGGGACTTGTACATTTTACAGAAGTTTATGAAACGCACACGTGACTCATCTGATCTACACGCGCGCCCCGTTGCACTCCGACTTCTTCCATCTGTCCCGCATCCCCACCATCCGCCATATTGAGCCCAACCGCGCTGCTCCGTGGTGGCTGCAAACGAAATCACTGATTCTGTTTCCCGTTGAATGCACATAGTTGTAGCTGCGGGTCGAATGTCGGTGAGTACATTGGCAGCGCTGGGTATATGCGGGACTTGGGGACGCATCTTCTGCCTTTCCGCCCCCGTAGCTAAGAGCACCTACTCTTATCAGAATTATCCGCATGCACTTATGTCCCCCTACCTTCTCTAGCATGAAAACACACATGGCAGCCCACCTCAGCGTCGCGCTTGAACTTCGGGTGCGCAGGCAGCAGCTACTCGGAAGAAGTTTGCTGCAACCACCTCCTCCCTCGACACCTACGCGATCCGTACAGGGGACCCAGAGTCTGTTGACAACGGCCCATCCAGCTGCGGCGGAGCTGGACGAGCTGCCGTCAACAGGCTCTCCACGAGAACGGGGAGCATCCGTTGGAGCGGCCGCATTCGAATGATTCGATGGTGTAGGGGCATGCTGTGCATCAATACATGACACGCGCCCCTATCGGCAAAGCATAGAGATACATCAGGACTGCTGGATGTGTCGTGAGCGGACTATCATAACTTCCCCAAGCTGAGCTGAGGGTGCGTTTATAGATGGTGGTCAGGCGGGCGATTGCAACTACACCTTTGGGATGTACAAGGTATGTACATAGAACTTATGTGGTGAACTGTTCGCTGATATCCTCCCAACACTCACCTACCTCTGTTGGCGCACGCAGTCTACTCCACCATCGACCCATTGAATAGGCGTAAGCATTAGCAGGTGATGGATGGGAAACAAGGTATGTACCGCCATGTCAGCAAGCTCGATCTCTTTCACATCTTCCAATAGATCCATAGAAGCGCGTACTTAACCGTCTCGCCGTCGCCGTCGCCATATCCTGTTTGCGAGATGGCGATGTTGCACACCATCAGTGCAGATCCCTGCCATTAAAAATGATTTCACGCGGCCATTACCATTGCAGCGCGCTGGCTCCTCCCAGCACCCGTCACTACACTCCGATCCTCCTGAACATGGGTTTACTCTGCGGCAAATGGCAGATGGATGGATGGATGGGACGGGACGGGATGGATTTGCATAGATACTGCTATGTAGTGATCAGTTGATACGTGCATGTGTAGGAATAGAATGGAATATATATTATTAGATATAATCTGCGAGAACGCTATGTGCAGCTGTATTTGAATCAAATCCAATAGATATTCCATCTATTCAAACATAGCCCTGGCTCAAAAGGTTAGCGAAATCTATTCGGCCTATGTATGAATGGATGTGGCTGTATTTCGCTAGAGCACGTTCTCACTGGGCTTACCCCTTGAAGGGATGTTTAAACGAAACACATGTTTATTACTAGTTTAAACGAATACAAACACCGTTTGAACAAATAAA
>JAEKIV010000439.1:0-28173 GCA_016801325.1 Hypholoma fasciculare
TGCGGCAATAATTATATCAATGAAATTCTTCAAACTGAAACAAGTATGTGCGGATAATAAATGTGCAAACGGGCACCCATATGAATTAGCCCTGTCGTATCTCGTAAACACCGAAGTCTGGGGACCAAGTGAAGTCTCAAAATACGTCCTAAGAATCACCTAAGTAGACAGTCTACCAATAAATTTCGGAAATGAGAGCATCCTGATCGCCGAGATTGGCGTAGTGAATGATATATAAAATAGGCTGGTGTATAAAGAGAAACATCAAAGAAACATTTGTATGTGTTCGTAAGAGGTCCTCGTTCCGAGCTGGAGAAGCGTGATCGTAAGTTGACGGGTGTAAAGTAATACACGCACTTGGCGCACACTAGAATTTGAATCTTTAATGAGTTCGGAACCACTGACAGATAGCAGAGATTTTTAAGGGCGCTAACTCGTAGTCAGTCGCTCGAAGCCGCGGGGATATCAATCTCTAAACGACTGAAAGTGTCCAAATTTTAATTCAGACATCAATTTACCTTACGGTTGCCACTGAGATTCTCGGGATACATGTATGGAGCTTTCCTGTAAGTATCCCTGAAAGCTGTTCTCACGTACGACTCTGCCATAGGAGATAATAGCAACAAGTGCTGGATAGATTCGTCGTATCGTTTCCCTCGCGAAACTGCCCCTTGTCAATGAACAGAAGGGCCGAACCCATGCGTGTCACGGGTACATCTCATAATTTTATCATCTGACGAGAAGGTTCATGGGCCTCGCGAGTAATCACCGCTGCATCTTACTTTTGAACAGGAAGAACCTGGGATGTGGAACTAATTTTGTGACCCTCTCCTTAAAGAGCTCGACTCCTTTCGAAGGATTGCGTGCTAATCGTATCGTGTCTGACACGCCTTATCACGGCCAGCGGCATCTGTCAAGCGAACGCCCGTCGTCTGGGAGAAATGTAGACATGAGTCAAATCGCCAGTCTTTTCAGGGGAAAACACCCGGAGGCTGGCGTAAGTTGGGGGCTTCTCGAACCCAATTCTAAAACTGTTCAAAGTCCATTGTTTCTGCATGAGAATCTCTACCAATAAATAACCTCACACGCCTCCGAGTTGAGGCAAGATCTAAGAATAAGCGATAGATATGCACGCCAAAGGTATCATACCTGCATTAGTTTTGTCGATTCTCATACGAGGAGATAATGCGCAGGACTCTTCTCTCTGTAGAAGTGGTCTTGGAACATTGCTACCTACTCGAGCTCGACTGTTTCATCAGACTGTCAGAGACGCCTGATTCTGTTCTGGTAAGTGCCTGATAGTGATATTAAGTATGTCCATTTTCATCCCACCGCTGATACTGCCGAACCATCGCCGACGGTGATGGTCTTGACTGAGGTCAGCTGTTCATCACAATATTAAGATAATTGGGCAATTAGACACTTACAGTCACTTTCTGAAGCTGCATTGTCGACGATTATTGCTTTGACCTCCAGAGTGCAGTATTTGATCAACTTCAAGTTATCAATCAAGCTAATCAAGGCTCAAACACCCGGTTTGGAGGAACCATTGGTAAGGGATAAAAACAGAGCTTAAATACAAGCAGAATTTTCTGAAATTTCCACCTTTTTTGATTAATTTATTCTATACCCGAGTCCTCAGTGCTGAGTAGATTTTTTTATCCTTCAGAATTATATACATCTTAGCTCAGAATTCCGACCTACGTTGAAACTCGAGGTCAGACGATTTACCTGTATCATTCAAACTTGAATATCTGTATTCAACGAACCTCTGGAACATCTAAATTAGGATGCGCCGGAAGATCCCGTCGGGTAATAACAGTGGAACACAAGCTGACGTTGATGGCTTTTATTTAACCATTCAACGTATTGAACGTTCGGGTCGAAATCTTTTCGTCTACTGTAACAAAATCATGCCACCCCCTTCCGCACAGCCTCTGAAAGTCCCCGCAACACCTTCGAAGTCTGTGGACAATGACAAAGATAAAACGCCAGTCGCCACCAAGGTATTGTCGAATCAGGGAACGACAGCGCCTGTGAAAGACATCTCAAGCCCTCATGAACTCACTGCGTTTGTACGTGCGATAACGACTTTTTTGGCATACTTGATACCTGACCACGGGAGTGAAGGTGGAAACTCTTCTGGAGCAGCTGGATTCAAAGTTTGACGATATGTCAACGCAGATTCTCGAGCGCAGTAAGTCATTTTGCGCAAAACTTGGTCCAGTATCGTTAACTCTTTTTGTAAATGAATAAGTGAACCAAATGTCGACACGAGTGGACGCTTTGGAAGCCTCGATACAAGACATTATCAATGGGGACATCAGCGTACCTCAGTCACCTTCTCCAGGGACTCCTGGCGCGATTCGAAGGAGTGATAGCGCGTTTTAATGTCGACTACCCATTAGCTACGCGAATACCAGCCTCGAGCTCACAGGGAGTTTAGGAACTACAATAACCGTTGAGTTTTTATCCTCTATGTCGCTTACTTGACCACTGAAAGGAATGCTGCAGAACACCGTTAATCTCTACTTTACTCAGGCGCGATCCCTTCCTCCTCGATAAATAATCAATATATAGAAGAGGAAGGTGCATCTACAGCCTTGCAATACTCGCCGCATTCACCGCTACACACACGCCTTTCGATAATGCGTAGCGACACCGGATCAAGCAAAACACATCGGTATTCGTTAATTTGGGATTGGGCCTCAAGATTTCATACGTTCGAGGCTTTACCTGCTTTGAACCTGCTCTGCAAAGATATGAATAAAGCTATAGGACGTATGTGTTTCTGCCAGACGATCAACTACGTAGCCTATACATATGAATGTAGCGCACTGCGCACGAACTCTCAAACATGTCAATGTTTCGACCGTTGATACGTAACAACTGCATTAAATTTCATATGAATTGGCAATCGTGTATGGCAGCAAACACCGTTTAACCATGTAAAAAGTGTATGCTTTTGTACATATCTCAGTTGGTTATATTGAGATTCGAAATGCAGTACTTGGCCAGGTGCAGGCGACAAAATATGATGACTACTGTAATCTCACCTTGAACTCCCACCGTTCCTTTGCTTTTGTAACATTTAACATTGGAGGCCGAATAGTGTCTCACTCCCCTCAGTAATGCTCTAGTCCACTGCACACGCGACGATTACTTATGTTAGAGCTCCCTGGCCATTCAAGCAACGAAATGAGCACACCCACCTTTTCCCGCTTCCACGCTATCATCACTGCAAAATCAATAGACGGAGCGGGCCCACCTGTAATCACAACCCTCCCCGAAGATGCCTCTAATCCGTACGGACCATGGGGAGTACGCTTTGACGAGAAGAAGCGGAGGAGAGATTCTAATGCGGAAGCTGGGCCCAGCGTTGTGAAGAAGCCCGTCAAGCGCGGCTCAGAGGACGAAGGCATTGCCAGCAAGGAGGTGAGCAAAAGTCTTGCTCGTCGAAGGACGTCACAGAATGATTCTCTTCCATCAGCCTACCAAGTCGTATCGCGACCGCGACGACCTCCTTAAAGCCTTGCGAGAGCAATTCAAACAAGGGCCTCACGTCGGCTTCCATGGGACATATGAAACTCATGAAGCTGCGGTGACACACAAGCAAGCCATACAAACGATTGCTCATGATATATGGAAAACCACTGGCTATCGGTTTACGTGCGTTTTTGTACGATAACAGCTACTCCCGTTTGTCATCTCACCCTTCTCCCAGCGTGAAAGACCACCCCCAATTCACGAATGGGCACAAAACACGCTTTTGGTGCTCGCAGGACGACGCACACCGGTCTAAGTCATCTCGGACGGCGCGGAAGCTTCAGGGGAACTGTTACAAACCTCGTGTCACCAGTGCCGGGGAGGTAATGGCGAAAGCGCGATTCCCCTGCCGTAGTCGACTGCTCATATCTTCGCGGGATTCGAATACTCACGGGATGCGGTCTATTACCGTTCGCATGCACCACCACATTGCCCATGAACCATATGTCGACGCCAATCTACCGCCAGAGGTGGTCCAACGGCTCTGGGAAGGCTTTGGCTGGTTAGAATCCCAGGACACAGCCATGATGCAAACCTCAGAAACGGCGGGGGAGCCACACGCACAACCATCAGCCTCCGATATTGGTATGGAAGAGGACGAGTCATCCGACGGTGATAGAGGAGGCGACAATTTTGAGAATGGGTATGAGATGATGGACAACGATATTCAGGAACACAGTGCACCTCCCCAGCCATACATAGTCGCCAGTCACAATGTCATGCCCCCACCACCTCCCGTGAACGTCGAATATCGCTCTCGAATGCTGGCTCATATCAAGAACTTGCGCGAATTCTCTGACGGCCTCGAATACCAGCTGCAGTTCGATGATTATCGAATGCTGGAAGTGCTCGAACGTGAAGGGGGGACATTCCTCGAGCTTGTCAGGGACTGTCTACAAAAAGAAGGACGAATGGAACCTGTCAGCAATTCGCCACAACCTGTAGACCATAGCAATGCTGTCATTGAGGCAATGGATCCCAACCACCGCTACGAAGAGAATCCGGGGATTAATCCTAGAGCATTAGATTATTGATACGGGTCAATGGACACGGAGCTATGTTCGCACCGGCCAGTGCGAGGTCTTGGGTTTGCTTGACGTGGTCCATATGCATCACGCACATTACGGGATGCCCGTTTTCAAACCGAATATTCCTTTTTCGTAAGTCCCCGTCTACTCTTTGGCGTGAAAGGTTTACAGGTTGCTGATTCTCACTCTACAAGTACTTGCTTCTATCTTCACGTATAATAAGACAGCTTATTTTGTGGCGATAACGGCACTCGTGAGCAGCATGTCCACTCAGTACACCATTTAATGCCGCCCGCCCTTTCTACGTTGCCTGGGAGAGCCCCACTAGATCTGTCCACTGTATTGGTCCCATCGGGGAACCACCAGGTTCCAGTTCGACCTATTAAGCGGAATTAAGAGATAGTGGCAAATTTTCTCATGAAAGCTTATTTCGTTGAGCACCCTGTTTTTTCTTCCCCCAGATCAACCCCAGCTGTCACTTGTTGTCGAAGCTTTCAAACTTTCAGAGTATTTTTACGCATTGGGTCTAATATCGTGTGATCGGCAGGGCTCGCGTGCGTTTTCGGTGTCGCGACTGATATCACAGATGGGAGGCGCTCGGCCTTTTGAATCCGACAGACCGCCGGGGAGAATGCCTTACCGAGTGCGATAAAGAGTGTGGCATTGTAAAGGAAGGTTTTGGAAGTAGGTGCTCCGATTTTACTTGGGTATCATTGATAATCAATACAGTCCTCGGCTTTGGACCAAAGGTGATGGTACAGAAGAAGTATTCTATCTCTTCGGTTTAAACGAGTGTGGGTGGGTGGCAGAGACATTGTCAAACGTCTTCGTGGTGTTGTGTTTCCACTTCAGTACTGACGCTGATCATCATAGCCTGAGTGGATCTATCAGCTATCCTCAATTCCGCCGATGGCCCGCTTGACTCACCGAAATCGGGGGCTCCATTGGGTAGGTCTCTTTAGACATGAACGAATGAACAAACTCCGCCGGTTTAGAGGATGCACTAGAAAAGTATAGTGGAGACGCTTTTGAAAGGCCGTTGAATCTCCTCTTCAATGACTGTCTTCCATTGAGCATGGCGAGAAGGCTGTTCAAGAACACTAGAAAAAACAGTTCTCCCATCAGGTTCCGGGGCTCTGGAATTCTGTGACACTTCACGTCACTCACAGTTGCTGAGGCACACATAAATTCCAATAAAAATGAACTGCTTCGGCCAAACCGTATATGTGATCAAGCATGCCACGGAGCATAATCTATTGAATGGTCATTTTTAGGTCCACAGTCCAGCTCTTCAAAGAGTCAAGCACAGAAGCGTACGTGGTAAGGACACCTGGTATCACACTCAGGTTAGCACGGCACGTTCGGTGGATATCCGATTAGAACCCTCACTCGAATTCACGGCATATAATATCAAGATTGTGACAATGGAATCCGTCCTTGAGATTCCATAATGCAATCAGCTAGAAACTGTCAGTTTAAATGGGGTTTGCTCACCTTTTGAATCCTGTACGTGAGCGGGAGAGGGAAAGACACAAGGATGAGGCGATGAGGATGTCAGCTGCTACTGCGCTTCCCAAGGCAGTGTACATGAGGTACTAAATAGAATGTATTTATGACTAATAATTAACAGAGCACACGGTAAATGGTTCAGGAACGCACGGAGATGTGAGAGAAATTTGCGAACGTTTTGTGGATGAACCTATGGGGCCGTTCAGAATTTGTATTGAAAACGCGTCTGTACATAGCTCAGGTGCTTGGGACCATGCGTACTTACGCTTCAATCGCAAAGGCTGGCCATTAAATGATGAGATAAGGTATTTCAATCAATAAACTGACAGGAAACGGATCTCACCAAAACCGCCACCTAGTAGTAGTTTTTTGCACAGTTATCACACTGAAGATGCAGCGTATTTCTGAGGCCCCTTACCGAAAGCACCCGCAGAGGTTACTGCCTGCCGCGCCGCGTCGTCAGTCCCAGCCGTTGAATTGATATTTTACTCACGATGAGGAAGATTATATAGGGATTGTGCGAGACTAAAACATCTTCAACTGAGCGGCACGCATTTGGATGAAATAGAGGACGTACTCTTCCACACACGCCTCGAATATATTCTAGATACCCGATGATTTAGCAGCCGTAACGTGTCATAAGTTCAGAATACGCACATCCTTACAACAAGATCGCTAATGCACTATGAGTGTGTCAATATGAATAAAATACACTAGTGACTAGCTGCATGCCACTCACAGTGACAAACACTTGGGACTAGAACAAGCGTACCATGTTAGCCGATAATGGGGTCAGGGCATGAAAATCTTACAATTATACTCCTATTTTGTCGGTAGCAAAAGTGGTCAGATCATAAATCGCATAAAGCATGGTATCCTACCATGTAGGGAAGAGAAGAACGACTGGATTGCTGTAATTACTGATGAGGTAAAAATACAGGGCATGCGTAACGAGAGCAAGGTGAAGGGTAGCAAGGATCCTACGATATGCCAGACGATAACTCGATGTGTTTTTGAAATCAGTACACCGCGGTAATACTCACCACAAACTGTAGATCTAGTGACACGAATATATAGACAACAATATAACAGACGAGGTACAGTAACTCACTATCGCTTTGAAAACAATGTGGTCTCCTTGACATTTCCTATAATAATTAAATGTCTGCAAACATGCTATTCCATAGAGACTGTAGATCGATAAATTATTTGGTCAGAAGTAAAGTAAACGGAAGCTTACACGCCAGCTGCAATATTTCCGGTGAAAGCTGCACCAAGTGTATCACCTAGATTTATGTGCAGCGAGGCCATGAAGAGCGACGAGGTCCCGGGCACGTTCAGCAAGGAGGAAACGCCGTCTCGCGACGTGGCACTATATAAATTGTTCTCATGGTGGATATGAAAGGACTGACTGTGGCAGCCGTGGGTTGACATCCTGCGATAGCGCTAGGAGTGGACAAAGTGCGGCATGTTACATCGGCACCGACATCACTATGCACCCGGAACTTGTGCCACGCCTGCATTGTAACTGAACTTTATGGTTCAAGCGGTCGCCTTGCATTCTGAAAAGGGCCTACTGACAGTGATATTGGTGATATGTCAGGAGAGTGTCAAGCTGCCCACATATCAGCGTGATTTAATGCAAAGGAACACATGGCGTTGTGGGAGGAAATGACACAGAACATGTAGAACGACATTCAATTTTCACATGAACTCCACAGCCGTGACTTGGCCCAAAACAAACGAGGATATTTACTATAAGTGGAATTTTAAGTACAGGAAAAAGGGGCATCAGCAAGAAACGTAGTACAGCCTGCTGTTTTCAACTACTTTCCAGTGGCCAATTATGGTTGCATAAAAATGTATCGAATACCACTGGATTCGTCGTTGCAAATAAATAAGAGCAGAAAGAAATAGAGATGTTTTCACATAGGTCTTAGACTATTTAAGCAGACATATTCTTCTCCTGTGAGCCGCACTCTTAAAATATCACAAAAAGTCAATGATCGTGTTGGAATCAGAGAACATACAGTCCAGAAGATTTTCCGTTCATTTTGCGTGGCATCCGGATGCACATGTTTAAATAAAATGCTTTGTAGAAGAGAGAAATATGAGCATTTTAGGAGTTCGTAGCCTACGAAATTAGTACGAATTGGTTAAGTGCAGGCATCAGCTTTCTGAAAACAATGTAAAAAAAATTCTTGCAGAGTAGTCCGTACCGGCTCTCACATAAGTACATAACGTGAGGGCTCTGCCGAATAATTTTTTTATTTTCTACCTGCGGACCAACAACCTACTTATCATTGCCGCGGGAGTAATATTGCCGTCGAATGTGATCGCCAATCACTTATTTTCTATATTTAGAATTAGGATTACTTCAAGTTGCATACTTGCAAGGTGATCCAAGGAATCATAGTTCTTAATGGTACTGCTTGTATCATTACGACTAGCCCCTCTTGGACTGCATAACGCGCCTCTTGCTTATGAGAGGAAATTCAGAAGTTGTGTTCCACATATTTTTCAACTTGAACAAGCCTGGAAATTTCAGAAAGAAACGATACTCTTGCTTGATGTGACTTGCCGTATCAGCTGCAGTACAAAGGTTTGGACACGGATAAATTTATATGGACGATTGAAGAGATTATAGTGATTATGGGTCCCTATCCGGCATGCAGAATTGACATGCACAAGTAGTACAGTGAGCATTCATCTGTCTGGGCGAAGATCTGGAGAGCGGCCTCGTCTGTCAAATTATGCCGTCACTTCTGATAGCGCACTGGCCAAAGTCCTTTTTGACGAGTCCTTCAGCGTTTGGCAAGATATCCTTTGCAGAAAGCGGTTAGCTGTCTGCCAACATGACGGAGAGAAAATTGACAGACATGTTCGAATATGCCGCTAGGGATACCAAGCGTTACACAAGCATTTGGCGAGTCCTACATCTCACAGTTAGTGACTGAGGATTGATATGGAAAGGAAAGCTTACGACAACAGCGCCGATATGACTTTCTATAGGGGCCGCGGAGAGCAGTAAGTCTGTTTATTCGAGCTATTGTGAGGATTATCGTATTAACTACCCAGGAATATCACTCACAACATTGTTCACGAGCTTATAATCCAGACCTAGATTAGAGGAGATTGAATTATGGCAGAGGGTAAGTCACGCACTGTAGCCGATCTGCGAAGTATTTCGTTAGGTCACTGTATCGAAGTGAAAAGGTGCAGAAAACTACCTTCATCAAATACGCAATTGCATTGAGGGCCGCCTGCTTGTACGCAACCGTACTGGAGAGCCGTTGGTATGGTCGTCACCAAATAGAGTCTGTGTTGTACTGAGTCACTCACGCATCCATGTTGTATTGTTTTCCGTCCCCGTCTAAAATCTCAAGTTGTCAGTTTAGATCATCACTTTTATCGAAGCTCACATACGAATATCAACACTTAAACCTTCGAATACAAGCTTTTGGGAAATCACTCATCACGTATAAAGCATGACAGGATTTACTTTATCTGCGCACCTTCTGCGAGTAAAGCGGGTCTATCGGAGAAGGCTAGGTAATGAGGGTGTGAGTCAATAGAGCAAAAAGATAAGGATAGTCGAAGTCTTACCAGGAAAATTGGCTGCTTCAGAGCGAATTTCTCAATTCCCCCCTTGATGATGCTCGTGCTTAAGGTAACAATTCCAGACTAACAGAGCAGTCATGAGGTGCCGCAATAAATTTTATAAAAATCAAAAATCAAACGCACCATCTCAACCCCACCGCAGAACGACATCTATGAAGAAAAGACGTAAGCATTTAGCACCACATGTGCGGTAGATAATTTTTTTCTGTTACCTCTCCCTAGTCGTCAAATGTACCATATTAGCAGAATTGAGGGCTCCAGCCACGCTGGACTCACATCGCCCAGCGAAAAATGTAAGTCTCCGACGGACAAATTAGCACCTTTCACAAAGACGGGGAAATAGCATCGAGAACCCCTGTTCACACAATTTAACGTAGAATGGCGAAAAAAATGACGTCGAAGATACCTCGAAAGATTCTTGATCTGCGAGTTCAAGCAGATTTCAGGCCCTGGAATAACTCCCCTGTGATAACTGGATGACTTACGTCGCAATTTCCTCCGTTTTCACGGCCTGGGATGGTCCTAGCGCCCTCTTTCGCGATCTTCCTGTAGAGCTCCGCATCGAGATCCTGGCCGATATACGCCCCAATAGGTTCAGGTGGATATGCTACGGGCGGTACTGAGACACCGTGCGCCTCAATGAGCGCACCTTCGCGCTCGTTCCACGTCGCGAGGAGTTCAGCAGATGGCGCAGTGCCAATGAGACCCGGATGAATGATTCCAGCAAAACGGACTCCTGGAATATGGCGAGATGTGGCGTAGATTCCTGAAGTGATTTCTGTCAACGTCTGAGTATCTCCTGCAAAATAAAGCTTGCCGTTGAAATCCCAGATAGCCTTTGCGGCTTTGCTATTGAATTCACGCGCTTGGGGTGCATTTGATCAAAGATTTAAAAGAAAGTAAGTGGTGTTTATAACTCACCAAATAGGCCTCCGCCGTTCTCAAGTTCAAATATTCCCTGAGCGTCAATTGCAAATTTGTATTCCTACGCTGTACTGAAATTTGAAGAAAACCTTACGGTAAAACCCCATGGCATCTTTTCGAACGGATTGACTGGCAATGCAAGTAATCGGTTGGACTTGGAGAATAGAACAGGGGATATGGCCGACGTACCGTCCAAGATATCCACCACCAAACAGTCACCAGGTTCGGCACCTTCCACGGCAATGGGTCCAGAAAGGAAGTGGAGAGCAGTCATATCGGCATGCTTTATGTCGTCACTGGCTGAGGTATATGTTCACGGCCGGGGTCAGTTCTCGCCACCTGAGCAAATTATTCACTGACAATCATTGTTGCTGACGTGGCCCCCACCCGCATCTAGGAAACTGGGATCAGTACGACAAGTGTCTGTAGGGAATTTGTGAGATCGTACCCATACACTCGATCTTGAATGTCTAGGTAATTACTCTTGTATTAGTACCGTTTCTCGCACATATAAATGTTTCTGAAATATCACCTGTCCTGGCTTCACCGTGACGACTGGAGGAATATCAGGACTCAAATCCAATAAGTACACTGCTTAATATTGAGCTGAGTACTCCAGACTTACTGCCACCGATTATGGATACCCTAGGCAAAATATTGATGCATGAAAAAACAAAATCGGTGTATATGATCAGATGAAACAACCTTTTGCTGCTCAGCATAGCTGAATCAAGCGAGAATTGAGCTGCTCAATCATTAAATAGGGCTTAGGATAGAATGCTTACACGAAAGGATCAACCTGAGTGGGTAAAATAAGAGGGGAATATACCAATTTAAATGTCAATTTAGCTCACTGAGATCAGAGTCGGATGAGGAATTGAATTTTCCTGAGTGGCCATGATGTCGATATAGCAGAAGTCAGCTCTGTTTCCGGGGAAGGAAGACTAGAAAAAAGCACGAATAAAGACTTGATCGCCGCGTTCGATTGTGAACAGTGAGATTCCTTGCTTATATGGGGTCAGATGTCGCAGTCTGTGCACGTATCATGGTGCTGTGGGATGCTGCCCAGCTGTAATAGTTGCTATATTCCCATCCTCAAGTAGGCTCGGTCTTCGGCCATGACATTGGGTCAGTGACTGATTATCGATTACTTCACGCTCAGTCTCACCAATTAATCAGCATGGGTTAGAATACCATTGAATGAGGGTTGGCCTAGTTAAAAATTTGGTGACCAGCAGCGCGAGGTAGAATCACGACACCAAGGTTTGAATGCATGGAAAACGAGATGGTCGCAAATTGATGGTTGACCGTTGCGCCAAAGTCGCGCTCACATCTGACTCGGAGCAGCTGCGGACTTTTCGGCATGATGGCCGAGTGATCTTGTAAAGTCAGGACCTCAGCTGATATTTAACTTTGTCTGGAGGCACGCCTTGTAGTCCTATAATGTAATATCAGGCCGCCATCGCAACTTTATTGCAATATCTCAAGTACTTATCAGGAGTGTTCGATTCAAAACATGGTGCTGACCAGTATGATGCCGCTGTGCCGATATTCTCGTCTGTGGCATTTTTGATCCGACTGCCGATGCTACGTGTGAGTGAATTCAACATAAAACATCTCTGATTTAATTTTTTTCTATTTACAGTCTATTAAGGTATTAACTGCTAGAGAAAGAGACAAGGGCAATGATATTTTGGCAAGTTTAAGTGAATTGTTTTGCAGTGATGTCACTGGGGTTGCACTGGGGACATGTGGGGACGTTGAAGGCATTGTCACGACAGCCGGTAGCAGAATCAAGTCAAACTGGAAGTAAACCTAAATAAAGCTCGTGGAATGACGCTCGGGCATAGGTTCGGTCCTCATTTTTTCTGACTTTGATTTGACTTTGATCTCACAATTCTAGACGTCAAAATTACACCTAATCTGCTAGGCCCGACATGCGCCACTTGCTGAACAGGGCGTTTTTCTTGCCTTAGTCAACATTTCTCGAATACTTTGTCACCAGCTCAATAATAATAAAATCGTAGTACCAATGCTTACTACTATTACCAGTCCATCCCTCTTTACGTACAACTATTTCTACGGCACTTTAGTCTAGCTTTACTGAGCTCCATATTATTGATTTTAAAGCGAGCTTGAAAACGACTTGAAGTCGACAATCTCAAATTACCGTGTAAATATATCAGTTGGCGCTGGTATCCCAGTATAAGTGGCACAAGCCAACTGAGCCCACTCAGGCCCGCTTTTGCTTTTGTATCCGGATTTTGGGGGTAGAATCATCACTCCCCTTACTATGGGCTAAGCCTATTCTTAGCGTCTCCTCTCGCAACTTCTCTCTACGCCGCTTTGAAGCAACGGGTCTTCTCTTCCCTGATATAGCGCCTTCTACCCAGCGCAGTGAAGCTTGTGGTGCCCGCAATCGCCAGTGTCCCGACCAGGCAAGGAGAGACGAGATCCTAGGGCCTGAGTATCGCACATAGAAAACATGAAAGGTAATCGAGGTCGTTTAGGGGAAGGATAGTGCCCACAAGGTGCCTAGAGTGCATGGGAAGGAGCACGATCCCAGAAAGCGCTTCATTTGAAGCTTTGGAATGGGGAAGATGATGCAGCACAAAATTGCATAGATAAGTAGCCGCTAGTAACGACAACGTCAGTCTCTCTTATATGTATTTACCTTTGCCTGCCACAAAAACAGCCTGATCGCTTTTCGAATTGACAACGGTCAGAGGCATCAAATGAAACGAAGCATCAGAAAAAAGAAGCGTACCATAATGGCTGGCCTACGGACAAATTCTGTTTGCTAGACGTTAAGTACGCATTGCATCCATATCCAGATGAAACCGACGTCCGCGATTTGAATAAGTCCCTGGGCTTCCCTTATTTCATATCATTCGTGCGGCATTAAGTGCACATTCTTGGACTCCTGGTGGCGAGATCAGTTGCAAAGGATTGCCACTGTAGGACGCTTCTATGGAAGAGATTAAAGAAAGCGGACGTTACCATAGTATATAAGACCGGGGTGCTTGCACAGAAACACGCAAGTGCACTGGACGCGAGTACCATGCAGTCCATTTACGCCTCTTTGCTTCCTGTGATGTTCCTGGGCTGGACCCTTCACGATGGCGCTTTTGGATATTCCTTGGAGCAATCCAAGATGAAATCCAAGATGACCGAAATCCGTGAAATATCTCCCCCAAAGGCGAATGTCGTATCAGCTAGCTCTTCGTCTAATTGCTTCCCGGCTGTTGCATTCACGATGCCTTCCTCGGTTCCTTCATCTTTGAGCAACTGGTGGTGCAATACCGATACCGAGTACGGTTTTGTGGGGTTTAGTTATGAAGTAACTGCCTGTAAGTGTCCATTACATCTATACCAGCCATCTTGTCCTAGCTCATAGAGTGAAAATTAGGTCAGAGCTTGTCGACGCTAAAGAAAGAATTCCTGGACATTAGACAGTCGTTCAGCGGACGCTATGTCCGCCTCTACGGATTCTGCGACCGTTCTGGATTTTAGTAAGTCATATCGTATACGTGTTTCGAAAGACTTAGCAGGACTTAAAATTCTATTCCTCAGTAACGACGTTATTGATGCTGCCTGGAATGCTGGAGTGGGCGTACATGCACTTATCTGGGTAGGCCTCAGTAAAATAGCCATATCGTCTGACGTTTGATCATGCAGTCAATAATAGTTTGGCTGGGACGGCGACGATAAATGGGAAACGCGTCGCGATGATCTTTTTGGAGTCCTACATTCCAATTCTAAAGGAAAATTCGTGACACGGGCAGTGCAGTTCGGATCGGAGCCGCTCTACGACAACGTTCTGAGTGCAGGCGATCTAACGACTCAAGTCAAAGACGCACAGGCCAATCTATCGAGCATACACATACCTGTTACGATTAGCGAAATGGCGTATGGTTATCAAGAGGTGCGGTATTCTCTTACATTGATTATAGTTGAGGGAATTGAAACGCGAGGATTCGCCAGCGCAAAGACGACGGATCCTTAAATCTCATGAATACCATCGACATAATTGACGCCCACATGTTGCCATTCTTTTCTGCCGAAGCTTCAGTTGGTCAGTTCAGTGCCAAATTGAAGTAATCATTGATTTTGCTCACATGCAGTGTTTCAGCTAGCAAGTCCTGGTCTATTGTCCTGACGGACCTTGACTATTTCATAGATAATGGTCAGAACAAGAAAATATATCTGACAGAGGTAGGTTCTATGATTTCTGGGGCATATAATGGGCCCATGGTTATTTTAGAATGGCTGGCCATCCACAACATCCTCTGGTGTCCAGCCAAACAGTCCATCCGCGGTGGCTGACGTCAAGAACGAGCAAGTAAGTTACACAAACATAGCGGCTTCATACCTCAACTTATTATGTCGGGTTTCAATCAGGATTACTACAAACTCCTCGACGATAATTGCGGGTACTTCAAGTCCGTAGCAGGCGGGGGAGTTGGTTGGTTTGCCCACATCTATTCCGATAACCAAGAACCTGGATATGGGATTTATGATATGGACGGTAATTTGAAGTTTCCTTTTAGTCCAAAGACGTCCTGCTAGAGTACCCAAGTATGTGTAAAATGGGATTGTTCTGTTCAGTGTTGTATATTAGAGAAAGACTATGTAGATTCAGACTCCGCTCCGCGGCTGTGACGCGCAGGGCCGTAATTGCAGCCACCAACGAGACGAGTACAGTCCAAACTCACACACGATGGCTTCAACCAGAGCACTAAATGCCATTTTACCACAAATTCCCGGTTCTCCTTATGAAGCTCACCAAAAAGCTCGTACGTTCGCCTCGCGATATGTGAAATCAAATCAATACGATACGGCAATCGATGTCCTCTTTCAAAGTGCAAAAGAGTTATTCAAGAACAATCAACCAGGGAGCGGCTCAGACTTGACAACTTTTCTGCTGGACGTCTACGAGACGAAGGGGGAGACTGTAAACGACGAAAGTCGAGGTATGCAGTGGTTCTTAGATTGCAGTATACTAGGTAATCAAGCTATATCGAACTAGGAAGGCTCACGCAGCTAATCGCGCTTGCTGGACCGAATGGTGGATGGAGGAAGTCAATGATTGATAAATCAATAGCGTTAGTCGTCTTCCTCGCTATTGGCTCTTCACGCTGAATCACGTCCAGATGGTCGGCTAAACATGGGACATGCCCTGCAGGTGATTCCGAATTGCAACACTATGTCGGTGAAATTCTGTTCAAAGGTTCGTGGCACACAATACACGTCGGAATAAGACTGATCTCACGCCGCGTAGAGGGTGCATTTGAATCTGCCGAAGTGCACTTCCTTGCTTCTGGTAAACGCGACAGCGCTCGGCTATTAGCAGAGATGTTCATCGAATGGGCAACCCCTAGCAGTGCTTATGGAGTGTTTGCTCTCCGTGGAACCATTCCGTACGTCGTAAATGTAACTCTTAATGCAATACTCATCATATCACAGTTATCTGCAGAACGGAAACATCCTTGCTGCTAAAACATTCATCAAACATTACACCGCTTCGATCCCATCTTCAATCAAATTAGAATCAGATTCTGTAATACCCGTAGGAGACAGAGATGAAGTCCACATGACGAAGGATATGCTTGTCAACTTTTCACAGATGGCTGTCCTCACATGTCAGCGTGCCCAGGGTGAACAGAACAAAGTCATGAGAGAAAGCTGGGTCCGCCTCTGTGGAACTTACGGAACCAAAGTCAGCGTTCTGGCGACACCTGAAATGCGTGCGGTATGTCTTGTCATCCTCATCCAAATGTACCCATTCACATACAGCATTAGATCTTGAACGAAATCGCAACCCTGTATTTTGCGATCCCGCCACCCAGGGGGCAGGCAGCCAATCCCTTTGGCGATATGATGTCTTCTCTATTCGGAGGGCCTGCACAGAGTCAACCCACACGACGCGTATTAACTCCTGCCAATCCTTCTTCACTAGGATTAGACTAATGTAGGTGGGATAAACTGTAGTCAAGAGATGTTGTACTTATCAGCTTCTTCAGATACATATGGGTTAGAACTTGGGGCCCTGTGGAGAGCACAAACTCAGCGCTCTATGTTTGGTTTAATTCGGCGAAAGTAGCATTAGCACCGCAATATCAAGTATGAATTTTATTTAAGAGTGAGAGTTTTGATAGATGATGCTACTTCATACCACTATCACCGACTCTCAAAGCTGTCGGCATACTCATCCCATTGTTTGCTCTCAGGCATGGATGACTTCAAAACACCGCGGTAAGCAGTACGCTTTAAATCTATGAGGATGCCGTTCATTTTGTAGCTATAGTCTGGACGAAAGTGTGATTGCTTCAAAATGGGCCTTCATATACCCGTCTGTCATGACATTGACCATCGTTCTCAGCCCTCGCGTTTTCTAGTTTGGGGTGATCAGAACCTTGTTTCTGTCGCCGACGCGTCCGTAGCACAAGACACGTTCAAAAATAGATCAACACTCCATGCGCATACCTGTTGTACCTGCATGGCCATCCTCACGCCTGATAGGGTGAAGGACACTAGCCGGACCCGACCCCCACTCTATTGGCTGCTTTCCCCGCCCATCACCACCCAGTCTTCACGCGAGATAAGGCGCAATGTCAGCAACTATGGGACACCTGTTACGCTATGTATTAAAATACATATGTGCGCATGCAACGCCTTCCTTTAACAAGTATGACTTCGAAAACAGCCCTACTAACGAGACAACCAAAGTCGGGTGCCGCTATCGCGGGATGACGTTTGTTTGCGCGGCACCATGAAATAAAGTCCCTTTGTTTAGCGGCAGAAGGGAAGTTTGCTGCCATGTTGCGACATCGTGCCCCCCCTGTCGACCTCGATAAGACGTTAGGTGCTGTCTTCATTGGAAATATCGTGTCTGCTTCGTAAGGATTTCCTTCCTCTTGTAGTTTTCGACGAGTAACTCAGACCGACAGGTTATTTGGCCTGACATCTCTGCAAGCATTCATTTTTTTCTCCGGAAACATCAGAGATCGGAGGCTTTTCAAACAGCTGGTACGGATGCAAATTTCAAACGCACAACCGCGACGGTACTACATACATAGTGGCTAACGCGCTCTTTTCAGATAGCATTTCTATGGCTTGTACCATTTGTAATTGTCTGCTTCGAGACTCTGATATCAGTTGACAGGTTTTTGGACTTGATTCATCTGGTTTTGATGACCCATGGAGTCTATCACTACCTAGTCAGAAACTTCGATGACTTCTTGGCTCTTCAAGATCCTACTTGGTACATGCATTACTCTGGTAAATAAATACAACTATTAACAAATTTATGCAGGAGTTTGTTGGTCAGTGAGGACATCGTTTTATCATATTTTAATCTAAGTACTGGTGCATCTGGATCAGGCTCAAGTGATAATAACGGTGTGGTCAGATACCAGTAATTCTTGCATCATATGCTGAAAGTTCCGTAGTGCATAAGTGATTTCATAGTCCGATGGTACCGCCCTCACACCTCTATGAATAAAACGTCAGAACTGAAATCTAAGCAGTATTTTTGCTCGAAGAATCTGGCTATGTGGGTCCTATGTCTAACTGGCTTGATTTGATAAAATTTCGCTGACCTGGTGAATACAGTGAGTGGCCACAACACTGCGCTACTCGTGAGCATTGTAAGCGCGCTATTGAATATTTTCGGTGTGTTCTCATCGAATGCTCGTGGCTGTGGCCAGGTCGCATCTTCGGTATTCGTCTTCGGTGAATTGCATTCCGTACATTTTTCCTGGAGACCCACCTCACTAACTCAATTTCGAAGGTATGGGAATAGGTCGGTCTCCCACTGCCATCCCCGCCTCACTTGACAGCCATCTGAAAACTGTCGTGTAAAAAGCATTCGCAGCAAGAGGATTCATCGACGTCACATTCGAGAGGCTCACCTCCGAATCAGTACGTCCTCCGAACGGCGTTCGATGCATCAGCTCACCCGGCCCCTATAGTGGATCCTCTACACCGCTCTCGGGTCTTCGATCGTCGTGGACGGGCTCATAACCGTCTCTCTCTGCATGCTTCTGGAAGGCATACGAACCGGGTACAGATCGTAAGTGTTCTACTCTACTTAGCCCATCTGATTTTCTCCTGCTGAACGCCGCAATGCCTGAAACACGCATGTAGAATGGATTCGTTGGTCAATACATTAATGCTATACAGTATCAACACCGGTATGTCTCGTTCCTCCCTCCCCTGTGGAAGTTGTCCCTGAATAGTGTGTATTTCGAATGCTAGGCCTGCTAACTTCGTAAGTTGCCATTTATAATATACACTTTCTCTGTGATCGCAGCTCAAATAACATCGCACGGGTGGTAGGCTCTGCGCCACCGCATGCTTTGTAACAGTGAGTTTCTCCTTGCTTCGACTTGTTGTGCGCCTTCTTACTTTCCAAACCACTTTCCCAGTTCGCTATCTGGCCCCACCAGTTCGTCTTCATGGGATTTTACTTCGTGCTCAGCAAACGTACGCATACTTCCCGTTTCATGGCTCAGAACAGTTGTCTGATGCACTCTTTTTACTTCCCCAGTATACATCAACAGTCTTTTGGCCGTGCTGAATACCCGGGAAGCTTTGAGAAAACGCAACACTGGCATGCACTCGATACCGCAGTCACCATCCTCCATGCATTTCACGAGCTTCCTTGCAGCAACGAACCGCTTTAGTCTACAAGCGGAGGTAATGAGCCCCTCTATAACCAAGCCACAACCTGTGCGTCTGTCTTAATTGACTCTGAATTTGAGTATTTACGCATACTTGACAACCAGTCCAAGCTTTCGCTGTGAGATACGTTGTACATAGATAATTGTAATTGTAACCGAGAACGGCATATTTAGGTGTACAAAAGATACATGACGAGCCTCAGAGCTCGTAAAATCCACATCGGATGTTACATCGAAACACCAGACATGAGGGCAGGGTGGCCAATGAACGCGGTTGATAACGTACCTATGAGATTGAAACTGATAAGCGTATGTCACAAAAGTTTTCGAAGGATAGAGGATCAGCAACAGGTAATTCAATCAAGGCCGAAGCTCAGAAACAGCTTCTAGTTGATATTATTTTGAATAGGTTTCATCGCGAAAGAGGAAGAGAAAAAGCACAAAGCAAACAAGAAACTAACCTGACGTTAGAGCAGAGCAGCCAGTCGGCATGTTATGGATAAAATCTGCAAACGAGGTTGATTAGGATATGATTTAGACATAGGCCGAGACGAAAGATCAGAGGGGGTTGCCCGAAGTTTTGAGCTGTGGCGGGCATTTTCGGCAACGTGATTACGAAGACCGTCGTGATAAAACATCATTGAGAATCGCGTTGGAAAAAGTACCCACCATTCGACCAGCCATGAACACACCATCGAGCGAATCAGAGTCGAGTCGAGGGACAGCCATAGCTGATAGATAAAGACACCTTGAAAGCAAGTAAGCATACAGTTCAAGGAAAATATTCGAGAGGAAGGATCAGTATATTTCGAAAAATACAGCCTTGGAATTGTCATCAACACCGACCCCGCGAAGGGTAAGTACAGGCGGTAATTCCTTTATATCATCAGAAAGCCTCGATAGAAAACATACTCACAATGTTGTGGAGTGAATTCTTTATGTCGCAAGGGCAGAATTAAATGTTCCGGCAGAATTTCTGTGAAAAAATCAGTAAGTAAGCAGTTAAAAAGATGCCGTTAGAATTATGGCGGTTCAGTATGGGTATGTTAAAAGCATCGGGCCGTAGAGGCTCTCATATACTCTAGTTTGAATGATTTTGAATCATCCTATAAGGTAGAAGGGTATCACAACCAATGAAATATAAACTCACATAAAGGCCATCTAACCCAGTAATTCCCCTCTAACAGAAGCGTTAATAGAAGGCGGACTGCATGATCTAGGAAATAATGAGTGTCGAGGACATAAGGCGCGTGCAGAACAAGAACGGTCAGTGTAACTATGACAAAAGAAACACATTGCGTCGACGTCTAGGTAGGACATTCGCACTCGAAAACAGATGGGATTTTTCATCTTTCCTGCAAAAAGAGAAAGACGTACGACAGTCTTATGTCCTGAATTGACGAACTTGAAGACAGCGTTATATTAGGGCCAGAAAAACATCAGTCATGGCAGCCGTCGGCGAGGGGAATGAGGATAAGTGAAGAGAGGACGCTGATGATTTTCAAAAAGTTTTGAGAGACTTCGTTTAGGGCAGGGAAACGGCTTCGTCCCATCACCTGACCCAAACCCATCGGCGCCGCCGCCTGCTTCAACGACTCCGATTCAGCGAGAACGTTCAGCTTCACCATTTGTTTCTACTTTCCAACGCTCAAATTCCTCTGTGAAACCAGTCGCTCTGTGCCTCATAGACTGTATATACTACAGGCAACAATGCTTTTTTTGTCACAGGATGGGCGGTTCTACAGTTACTATGCATCAAGTTCTCTTGAAGTTCTCCGATTGCCACTAAGCGAAATCATCGACGAGCTAAGAAGTTAGAGACACCTCGGACAATTAGCTGGCCGTATCAACCATCGTGATGAGCACTGTGATGGCCTCACCCACAAGTACCTGGATATCTATTCGATCTCTGATGAAATCGCTTCTGCGCAAGCTCCGATGGGGACGTACACCTGTTCAGCATGTATCTTTTTACAGACGCAGTGCACACCTTCAATTGACAGTTTGAATAGCTGCATTACATAAAAATAGATGGAATATAGAGCGTTAGTATAAAGTCCAGGTACTTCCCATCTCCCTCTTTCTTCTCTTCGCTAACCTAGGCTTTTGCAGGATTGAACTGCTCTTACTCAACTTCCCCTTTCTAGTGGGCACAAACGCGAGTGGGCACCAGGAAATAAACATGTCGCTCGCTCAGAGTAGCATCATAACCTCCGCTAGGTATGCTTATTTGAAATTTCCTCGTTGCGTTTGGTTTTCAATAGCACGCACCCGAATAGTGACCGAATACCTCTCTTTGCTTTGCTTATTGGTATCAATAAATATGAAATGCCTCCAGGAGCTGGAATGCCAGCTCTCCAAGGAGCAGTCACCGATGTTGTGCTTTTCGAAGACTATCTTAAAAACCATCTAGGCGTTCCTAGACGCCAAATTAAACTGCTCATCGATGAAGATGCAACTCGCTCTGCAATAATTTCCACCATAGAAAATCTGAAAGACAACCCAGATATCCAATATGAAGACGCAATCGTCATCTATTTCGCCGGGCACGGTGCAGAAATCAACGCTCCCCAGAAGTGGGAATGCGGAGACCGCGACGGGAAGATTCAGGCCATCGTCCCGTACGATTGTGACGCTATGAAAGCAGACGGCCAACGCGTACCCCCTATTCCTGACCATACTATAAACTGCCTACTTTCTGCCGTCGCACAAAAACACGGGAACAACATTGTGAGCAATTGCATTGCTATGTCATCCAGCAAAAGCTGATTTGCGATTCATTGTCAAGACTGTCATTTTTGACTGCTGCCACTCCGCCTCTGGCACAAGAGCTCCGCATGGCGCAGACACGAGTGAGCCGACGGCGCGATCAGTGGATCTTTCCTCCCGTCATTATCCCAGCACGCTCGATCAGCAGATATTGTCAGATTCACTTTCCGTTACTAGAGGCACGTACATCGCATCTCAATATGTCCACCAAGGCCTGGGATCGCATATACTTCTCGCTGCCTGCGCTTCCAAAGGCCTAGCGTATGAGTCTTTTATCGTGCCCGAGGGTGGATCGGAGCGTGTCAAATGTGGGCGCTTCTCTGCGGCTCTCCTGAAGCTACTGTACCGCACATCGGCTCATCTCATTTTGTACTCTGACATTCTGAATCTCCTTGGTCCAATTCAAGAGTAAGCTTTAACGGCCTCTTTCTTGGCCGGACGACAAATTAACGTGACGTTCTTTTGTAGTCAGAAAGCCCATTGCGAAGGGCTACACAAGGATCGCTATCTTTTTGGTGCCAGGGTTCAACCCGCCGCTCTTCAAGGCTCGTTCGAGGTTACATACCGATCAGCCGCCAATGAAAGGAGTGGATACTACATCATAGAAGCCGGAAAATTCCACAACATCACTGTCGGTTCCGAGTTTCACGTCTACTTTGACAGCGATAGCACGCTTTCAAATCCTCTCGGGGTTCTGGTCGCTAAAATTGTGGGAGACTTCAAAACTACAGTCATACCTGTGAACGATGGTGATCATTTCAATATCAATGCCGGTCCAACGGGGAAGGCCATCGCCATCCCGATGAAGCCTCGTGGCGGACGTAGTCTACTCATTTGGAAAGATCCACGGTCCGAGACCTTGGAAGACCTCTATACACGAATAAAGGACGAACACGAAATGCAACTACGAGATGTCGAGCTAGCGGAGACCCAACGCGCTTCTGACGTCTATTTAGAGGTCGCACAGGACGGCATAATCTCACTGGATATATTCGCGGGACCGACAAGTCATCCACAGGCTCAAAACTTCAGTAGGCGAATAGATAACATCATGATAGACGATACCTATACCCTGTCCAGCATTCTTTGGCACGCATCAAAATTCTACGACGAACTCAAGCGCCCCGATAACAACAAGCATATCTCGCAAAAGATTGGCATAGAATTCTATGAACTGGTGCCCGACATCAACATCATTACCGATGTTGATACCACTGGCCACCTACCCGTGTTGATGCCAACAGGAGGGAATTTGTTCAAAGATGACGCTATCAACCTCAAGATGCCCGCACCGCACCTCGCTGGCGAGGACTGGGACCGCACCCCATACGGACTGAAGCTCACTAACCGCACCAATCTGGATCTCTACGTCAATATGCTTCATTTCTCAAATGGCGACTTTTCGGTAGGAGCATTATTAACATACCCGGATGGTCCCCACACTTCCGATATTCTCCTACGACGAGGGGTTCAAGGCAGCGACGGAACTGTTCAGCCAGGGACACTCGCAATCGGCTACGGGTCTGCGGGATACGCCCCCATCAACTTCGACCTTGACCCAGATTTCAACTTTGACCTGGATTTTTTGAAGATATATCTGAGCACCCAGCCTGTTGATCTCTCGTATCTGAAACAAGATTCACCGTTCGGCAGTCAGTCGACGCCTCGCAAAATTGTACCACATGTTCCGCGTCCTGTTGTTTCGTGGAGCCATGTTACCATTCCCATTTTTCAATCTCGCCAGTGAGTACTGACGCCTACCTAAATTCAACGAGTAGAAACCCGGAGGTATATAGAGTCGTACAAGCTTTTTTAGTGTGTTATTACAATGTGTATAAATTATATAGTTATTGATCTTTTTCGCTCTGCAGAATGTATTACTGACAATATATTGCAATATATCTGTCATTTTACAGGAATATGTAGGATAAATCTGGGTTGTTCTCATTTTATATGGATATGTTTGTACTTTCCTCACTCTGAACCCGGCCAACCATGGACGCGTCGCTTATGATTCTCTCATCTCTGATTGCGCCACCACATCGTACCCGCTGGGGCTATCATTTGGCATTGACACCAACAAGGAGTTCGAGAACGTGCGAACACGACACAAGCGCAAGATAAAAAGGATACGATTCGGCTGCTTGCAGGACGATCGAGAAAGCGACGATCTGAGTTCACACTAGCTGAACTGACATCGTAGAAATTGCCGCCATTGGTGGCTTAAACCTTTTATGATTCGATACACAGACTCAAAGCAACATATTAACAGGTATTAACAGAGTGGCACGCTGTCAGTGAGCGCGTCTGTACCCTGCCCGACAACAAGAAGGTCCTCTAAACGTCGATCGATCCCCCCGCTTTCTCAGAGGTAGGGATGAAGACATTCAGCCTGCTCCTGCGGATTGGCGTTGAACGTTGACGTTGAGCCCCGGGGATGCGGACACTGCGGTCGATGCCGTCACGTTGTTCCTCGCTGAAGCTGGTTTCAACAGCGTCGAAGACTCGAAATAGGCTTTCGCGAGTCCATCGTTACGCGCCCCGTCTCTGACTCCAGGATGATCAACTTTATCCCCATCCCCGAACTCCGCAAATGTTTCCCTCCCACTCCCGGCCTGATATCGTCCCGCTGAGGATCCCGCACTTTGAGGGTACTGGCCGCCCTAATCGAGAGGGAAAGTGGACAATCGGCAAGGCGGACAAGTTCAACAGCAAGATCACGAAGCTCTGGCCACGTCGAGCCCATTAATGCCGTCGCCGGCGAGTCGCACCGCTATACTACCAGAAACTGGGCGCTCGTGCTCTACAACGGCATGTTCAATTGGGACACGTTCAGGGGCAACAAGGTTTTCATTGGTACATCCTCGTCTTGTAACCAGTGTCGCGGTCGTCTCGTATTTTTAGCTGACTTGATATTCCCCTGCAGGCGGCAACTTCTCGCTGTTAGACTACGGCAAGATGATGCTCACTCAACATGGGAATGGAGTCGTTCACTCGCGTGTATAGTGAATACGGTGGCAAGGAAACGCCTTTCGAGTTCGCCGTCCTCCCGTATGGCAACACAAACGGTCCTTTCTCCGCGCCCGGTGACTCAGGCTCCATCGTCCTTGCTAGAGACCTCAGTCTCCTTGGGATGCTCACGGGTAGTGCTCGCACCTCGACAGAACCGATGTGGTGAAAGAACATTGTCCTCAATTCTAACCTGAGGTCGCGCAAGAAGTGTCACGGCCATCATACTAGCTGAGGTGTCAATACAAGGTTAGCCGAAACTTCGTGTTGATGCACGCCCTCAAAAATGATCATGCGATTCGTGCAATGGCCTCACGAAGGGATCTACCAACATTGCTACGAGACTTTTCAACCGTCGCCTATTTGATATTCAATTGACGTCGTTCAATATTAGATCAGGTTGGTGGTGTATCTCACACCGTACTGGTATATCGAGGGGAAGATCAAGAAGGTATTCCCTGGTTACCACCTCCATGCGATTGTTGATCAGGTTGCCGAACAGGTCGTCCTGTAGGTCGGTGAGATCACTCATCTACTTTATCTCTCCGCCAGCTCATTGCTCATGTCCATTCTGTGATTCTGTGGGCTGCTGTTCGGATTTGCCTTTTCTGCTCTACCTCTAAGTGTTCACCTGTAACTAATGCTGCCCTTCGTCCCTCAATTTTATAGGTGGACATCTTGGACTTGTTGAATTGTACAGGTTCTGGGCAAGATAGTTCCAACCTTGTGCACGACCTTTCAATTCCAAATTTTTTCCCAAGTCAACTTCATAGCCCCCTGATTGCAGCATGAGTCACCGGTCACTGCCCGCATTCTCTGCTGTTATTCTCGAAAATGGTACCCGGCTCCTTTGTTATTGATTCGACGAACCGACCAGAGCCCGGCTGACAGGCGCCACCGCAAGTTTGAGGTACATATCACCACACTTTTAAAGTAGTGTGCGTATTTGCTGTGCGCGCACCTTCTAAGGTGTGTAACCCGTGGAAGGCTGCAGTTCTACCATCACAACGTTGCCTTGTACAGTTTATATTGTCATTTCCGAGGGTGACGGCCTTCCGTCAGGTTCATACAAAAAGTGGTCATTGCTGATACTGTACATCGCTGGACTTTACACTGTTCTCATGTCCGACTCCACCTCTCCAACGAGTGTCCAACCGGAAGCCAGCGCGGCGGCTCTGTACGTCATTTTTCAAAGGCCTTTGACCATTAATCTGATCGGCTGGCTGGCGGCAAGTCCTCTTTTTGCGGTCATCATAGGCATAAATGAATACAAGGAGGGTAGCAGTCAAGGATTCCTTCCTTTAGCGGGAGCGGCGGCGGACGCACTGTCCATGAAAACGTATCTCGAAGAGAAACTCAATGTCCCCTCCGACCATATCACCCTCCTCATCGATCAAGCGGCCACTCGTTTGGCCATCATCACTGCTATTCAGTCCTTGGCCGATAATCCCCTCATTTCTAAGGGAAATCCCATTCTGATATACTACGCCGGTCATGGAACCCGGATCACTGCTCCTGAAAAATGGGAATGCGGCAGTCCTGAGAGGAAAATAGAGGCGATACTTCCGTACGACTACAAGGATACGCCATCGGAGCCGCATGTAGCCCCAATTCCAGATCGGTCGATTAATGGCCTCCTCTACACGATCTCAGAGAAGAAAGGGGACAACATTGTGAGCCTCCAACGACGTCTAGTATAATCAGCGTACATCCTTGTATTAATTATTTGATGTTGCAGACTGTGATTTTCGACTGCTGCAATTCAAGCTCAGGGACGAGGAGCTCACAGGACGCTGCTATTGACGAACCTACTCCTCGTTCAGTCCAGCTACCAGATCATAAATACCCAAACGATTTCGACCAAGGACTATGGGGCGCCCCCTTCAAGTCGGTTCGGGGAATATCCACCATTGCCGAGTTTGCTAATTACGGACGGGGCTCTCATATGTTTCTCGCTGCCTGCCTTTCAACAGAATACGCCTGGGAGTGCAGCTACACCTTAAAGGACGGTACAAGAGGGAGGCGTGGGAGCTTCTCTTTTTTCCTCTTGAAACTTTTGGACGCAGTTCCACCCCGTCTACTCCGGTATTGCGACATTCTGCGGAGCTTGGAGCGCATATCCAGGTAAGTTTGACTGCGCTATTCAAGCTAATGGTAACAAGTTTCTCAAACGTCCATCTCTTCTGATGCAGGCAGAGTCCAACCTGTGAAGGGCTTCACCAAGACAGGACTTTGTTCAACCTTGAAGGGCCTCCTGCTATGTTGAGCAAGGCTTTCCCTATCCGTTATGAAAGAGCAACCGAATTGAACCCCGGGCAGCATATCATCAAAGCAGGCTCCATACATAACGTCACCCAGAAATCGGAATTCATGGTATACCATGAAAATGACGATCAGCGACTACGTCCGATTGGGAAGCTTGGCGTCAAAACAGTGAAAGATTTCACGTCGGTTGGACATCCCCTGGATGACGTATGTCCAGTAAATTCATCTGAGGTGCCTATGAGCCAGTTTGTGGCCATCCGCATAAAACACGAGGCAGAAAACCTGAATGTCTGGATCGAGCCAACTAATGGATTTCGGGCAACCTTTGACGGGCTCAAACGGGAATATCCCGAACTACTTCGAAACACTTCACTTGCACCTAATCAGAGTCTGTCCGATGTCGAACTTGGATTTACGGAGACGGGGGAGGTGTCGATGAAGATAATTGTTCCGCCACAGCTACTACCGGATGAATCCAGTTTTGACTGGACAATGGACAACGTTAAGCAGGACCCCGAATACCTGGCAAATCTCTTGTCACAGGCTTCTATCTTCTACAGCGAACTAAGTCGGCCGCAGAATAACCCAAGAATCTCTGTGAACGTTGATGTAGAGTTTTATAAGCTCGAACCAGATATCTCAGTGCCTATCCCTTCCAGTAGCCAAGATAGACCAATGCAGAACTATTGGCCATTGACACCAGTTTTGGGCGCACAGAACCTCTGGAAAGATGGTGCTGTTAGAATTGCCTGTTCAGACTCAGACTGATGGAGTCACCTGACCTATGTACTTGTAGCTGTAGAACACCGCTTGAAGTC
>JAEKIV010000440.1:0-38053 GCA_016801325.1 Hypholoma fasciculare
ATTAGGGGTGTACGGGTCAAATTTTTCGTCCAACCTGTCCCAGGTCACACCCTAGGACGAATCATTTTAAATAGTACAGTACTTCTGGTGGAACAGCATAGTACGAAGCTGGCACAGCCATGGAGCGCGTTCATCAACAGTAAAAATCTCGAGGCTAAAATGGAGAAGCTTGGGTGCATGCGCCGCAAATAGGGCTGTGATTGGAACATCAGGGCAGTGGGTGAACGAAGTCCATTTGAATGTAACGTCAAATGTATCCAGTTCGGGTGCAGGAAGGTGCAATGCCGCCCAATGATGAGGAGAGAACTTGTGGTCAGCCAGAAGGCATACTACGAGCTTCTCTATCCTGGGCCAGTTCTCGCGGGTAATGTCGAAGAATAACTGACTCGGAATGATATCTGGAGAAAGGTCAAAATCGAGTTGTCCTATTTGGATGTGATCTCCCCTGATCCACAGCGATGCGGTCCCGCTTCGTCGTAAAAGTTCATTCAGCCATTCATAGTTCCTTAGTGTGACATCGTTGAGATCTATAAGCCTTGCCCACAAAGATGGCGTATCGAGCGTCAAATTGCGCCAGTTCTCGCACACGTGTGACGCGGTGCGCGTTGTAGTACTCAGAGCAGTCGGGTCCGAAAACATGTCAGCATTCAGTGTAATTATATACAGAAGTACGTCGGAGTTGAGTTTTGGGATGGAGGAAGACGGTGAGGTGAGCGACATTCTCGATGAAATAGTCGAGTTGAAAGAGAGCGACGCTTTTTCAAACAAGGACGCTTCCAAGACCGACATCTATTTATAGTCAGCCGATAGGTCCGATCGATAAGCATCGTCGCCCCAGCCACATCCTCCAAGCATCCTATCGTGAATCTGTTATTTAAATTTACTCAAAGGGTTATCGAATACAGCTCTCTCTCTCTCTGTTCCACGCGTTCTACAACGGACGATCATCGATCATCGACCACCTCTCGCCCGCGGAACTGCACAAGTATTCAAGAACATGCTGTGTGATGCACTACACACCGCACGGGCGCCACAGTCCTTCATTCGATCTGTAAACTCGGGCAAGGTACACGCCATTTGCATTACCACTCTCCGTGACGCGCCGCACATACACAACTTGAAGGAATTCCCCACGCGCACCCAATTGCGCGCCCAGGCCTCGCACACCGCTTCCCTCTGGAGTGTCTTCTCCTCTCTTCTGACCGAGCTACCTGTGCCATCCTCTATATCGCGGCCCCAATTCTCCACTCCACTCCGCCCACACCGCTCGCCCACGCAAACATGCGCTCATGCTCCCAATGAATCCCAGCAGTGCTCATCCACCTACTCTTCGCCTCTTCGCCCATACAGATGTCATCGTGGAGCTCCGTCCGACGACGCCGCTGCTCCCCCACTCTATACATATTCCATGACGCTCGGTATTTGTTTCAGTCGCCCCGCGTCGCACTGGCGGCACTCAGCGGGGGGCGCGTCGCTCCGGTGCGTACGTTTCCGCCGACACAGCATTTGCGCGGTACATCCGGTTTGATTGACATATCCAGATTAATTCTGCGGGCTTCAACAATCCTACCTTTGTTATCAACGCCAATCTAACACCAGATCCACACAGAAAACTATCTCATAAACATATTTCGTCGTGTACACACTCCGCAGCGTCTCGCACTGAGCTAACTGGTACGCTACGACCCGCACGCGTCTTATTCGACTCGACATTGCCGCTAGATCCCTACCCATCACATCACTGCATCACCCTGGCACCGGGCGCTCAAAAGCTATGCGCCCATCGTCTCCCCGCCTGCTGCTCTACCAGCCCCTCTCATCCGAGGCCCGGCCCAGAGCGTCACTAGTTACATCGGTCTCCCCTCACCTCATGCTCCATCTTGGGCCCAACGCCGGTGTTCCTACATTGAATCCCATGTCTGATTATTGGGCGGTGGATTCCATACCTGTGATACGGCCTTCCATGATGAACCTGCGAGACCTAGTACCCCGACCAGCGCATGTCCGGCAGACAGGAATCGCCCCCGCTATAATCACTGAGATTCTCGTCTCTGCGGAGATCGGCGCCTACCGTAGCTTGCCATCCCAGCCATTCGCCGCTCGAACTTCTGCTCATTATGCGTGCATCGTGCGATGTACGTTGTTCTTTTGCAAATATTTTCCCGGAAATGGCCGGCCCTTGATGCTACTCTCCGCATATATGCGTGGGTCTTATCTCTTGCGCTGTCGTTCCTGCGAATTCCCTGTTTTTCTCGCCCCCACTGCGCACTCACAACAGAGGTATCACACCTCATCCTCGGATCGCGCTGCGTTCCATGTTCTTCCAGCTCGCTCTTTCCACGCTGCATCGTGTCTCCTCCCTAATACTTCTCTCGCATCACCGGCGCTTAACCTGCTCTGCTCCAGGCCCGCCCTTGGTTCTCGCCATCACGCACGACACCTCTGCTCCGCACAGCGGGACCGCTGTCCTTCGGTCTTCATACGGTGCGACACGCTTTACGCTACACTGTGCGGTCAGTGGTGCATGGCGCGCGCCGTTCCTTGTAGTCCGACGTTCGGATTCTCTTCCGTTGTTGCAGCCGGGTGGTATAATTCCTCGTGGTGCGAATCCGCATCGCCCCGTCTGTGCGCCGTGTATGGCGATTGTGACTCTGCGACGATGTCCGATATGCGCTGCGCACGTACCCGTCTGTTCTGGACACTGAGACGCGTCCATTGGGATTGGCGATCAGGCGCGATGCGCACGCACCACTGCGCCTTTCTCTGCGTCGCGCATCGCATGTGAGATTATCGATTATCAGTCACCTGTTTTTGCGTGTAAGTCTTCGCCTCTCCCCGCCACGTCCGATTTTGCATGCAAGCGTAGCGTTCACAAAATCTTACTTCTACATTGAATGGGAGTTGAACTTAACTATGCTTGTGTTTCCTCCATGCACGCCTTCACATCGAACAACACGGGGATCGCACCAGGTGAGACAGGCGGCTTCGAGTATGCAGTAATCGCCTCTGAGTGCTCAAATTCTTTATCGGCAAATAGCTTATCACAGGGTAAATTATCCAAAGCACTGCAGAGGTGTAATGCCTCATCGACGGCATTCTTGAGGCATGCCAACGCTAGGCGATGTGCCGAGATTCCGCATACGTAAGCTCAAGCGCGGTGGCACGAGGCGCGGTATGTACAAGCAGGAAAGCAGACAAACTCATCAGGCGAGCGTACCGAGCGCAAAGCGCTCCGTACATTAAATGTAGAATACCGCACGGTCGACCCCACTGCGAGGAATGCGCGCTGATTTGTCGAGATTACCGCGCGGCGGCTACTTTTCACTGTTCAGCTGATTGGATTTTCTCCAGTGGGCCTGCAGTCCTAGTCAGAGGTGAGGCATCCGAGTTGCAGGCTTCAAATTAGCCGTGAAATGGGCCAAGTTTTAGATGTTTAAATGCTTTCCAAATGCCTATTTCTATACAGATTGAGGTGAAATGGCTAGAAATATATTCTAATGAAAATGCCACAACGATAGCGGATCATAGAAACGGAGCAACTGCCGTGATTTAATTCCCATCTCCATGATATCCGTGCATATTCAACGCGTCAGCGATAGCTACATCAAGTCACGCCGGAGTATATTCGAGTATATAGATTGCCTTTAGCGCTTCAGCAGTGAGCAGATTAATTAAGAAGTTTCAATTAAATTTGAATGTCGAATTGATTCTAACATGTAATACACACGTCGTGAAATTGCACAATTTGCTAAATGGTACTTCGAGACAACTTCACTGACGATACAAAAGCTATTCATAATCTAGAATCCCCTGTCATTAGATGGATTTGGTGGAAGAACCACTAGTACTGACCTCGTACAAAACCAATTTGATCTTCATTAGAGAGCTCCTCCAGTGATCGGCCCATCGTTTCAGGGAGCAACCGTGTTGAGCCTATTCCAGACATCATGAAGAATGCAAATACTTCGAAACTACCATCAAGTTAATCAGTATTCTAAGATTAAACGTGAATATCATATTTAAATTATGCTTACGGAACCTGCGCAGAGCGGTTTCTACTGACAATAGTTTGAGCAATTATAGAGCCGAGCTTTCCGCTAGCTGCTGAGATTCCATGGGCGGTGGAGCGATAGCGAGTGGGGAAAACCCCTCCTGGTATCACAAATGTAGTTACGTTTGGGCCAAAATTTTCGAAAAATCCGGCTAGACAATATAAAAATATGACGGCCGTGGCGTTCGGCGTTGTGATAGACGCTCAACAGTGAGAAGATGGAGACAGGAGTGTGTTCATGCTGGCGCATAGCACGATGAGTGCCAGGGTGCTACTATCGCGAAAATGGGAATGATTGACTGCTTGCGATGTTACACTGCGTACAGAATGAGGGCCTGTGGTTATCAAAGTTGTGGGAGATATACTCGTCTACAGAGCGGAGGTAAGAGTGAGACGCCTTATAACATTCCCAAGCCTTTCAATACGTGATCAGAATAGGGGCTTCAACCTTCTTGCTTGCGCATAATTACGGACAAAAATAATGATATACTATTTTTACATGCATAAGTTCGCAGATTTGCAAGAGATAGAGTTCGACGGCGTGAAGAAATCAAAAGAAAAATGATTATACGCTTGTAATCGGAGCTAGGGACTTGGCGGTGGCACCTGCGGAAAGAGAACAGACTAGGACAAGGAATAAATCAAATCGTTCCGTATGTATGAGACCTAACCTTCATTGAAATTTTTCTGACAGCCATTCAAATGTTTTCACAAGGTCAAATTATCCATAGCTCCGAGGAACAGCATCGCTGTGCATTGGCGTGCACAGCAAGACGGTCTCCGAGAGTGCGCTCACCTGTCAGCATCAGAACTGTCTGGTGAGTGCCGATCGGACACGCGCATGGAATTTTCCAAAGGGCCCCTGCTTTGGCAGGGTCACGAGAACGCGACGGCCTCCCGCTAGAAGGAGAGACGCCGTCTGGGGAACCGTGGGGGCAAGCGACGATACCCACACCGACCGACGAGGACGCAGGACTGCAAGTGCAGACAAACGCGCAGCACATGCGCGCGGTCGCGGACTAGTAGGTGTCAGTGTATGGGACTCGAGGAGCGGGCACAAGGAGCATGAATCAACAAGAACGTGGACGCGAGACGGACAACGGCACGCACGCATCCGTAAGTATCAATATCCAGGCCTCAGCGCTCAGCCCTCACCGCGGCGCGCCCAAACGGGAGACGACGCGCGCACAGGCGGTAGCGCAGCTCGTGCGCGGCCAACGCGCGTCTGGATGCGTGCACAGTACTGCGCAGAAGCACGCAGCCCGGGAGCCAGATAGCGCATTGCGCGCGGCGCAATATTCTACTCCAGTGCCACGCGCCTAATTCCATTAATAATCTGCTCAGCTTGGACGCGCGTTGTCGTCAGAAAATTCTTTTTCGAAACTCGGCCGAACAACCTCACAGCGAGACATATCATAATAGGCTTGAACACAATTCACATCTTTCGCATATGTTTGGACAAGTCCGATGAGGTGTAAATATACTTCTCCTCATCATCACGGCGTTGATGATCTATGTAACAGAGTTGATAATGGGGCTCAGAAAAAAATAGTAGCGGCCCGGTGCTCTCTTAGTGGTCCCCCGCGCATCCGACTCATCATCGACCGCGAATCTACCGACGATATCTCCCGAGAGTCTCCGATTTCCTGCTGTCCAAACGCTACCTCACACTCGATTCACCAATCACACGGAAGTATAACTACAAAGATTCACATCGTACAGGCATGACATACCATTAACATCACCTCCACGACGCCTATCCTGTCCACCGCCATCTACTCATCCGTGATTATCATCTGTCATGCGGATTGAAAATATAACACACTACTACGCCTCTCCTAGGCTCCGAATCAGAGCGTTGGAAATATGCACACACAACGCGCACAGTGGGTGGCGATTCGCTGCTGCCACTGCTCATCACCGGCACACGGTGTAAAAACGCATCCATCAGCGAAGCTCCCCGCCGGCCATCTCATCCGGCTTGACTGTACGCACAGCACTCCCTACGCTTCTTTTCTCCACAGCACACACAGATATTAATAATACTCGCCCAGCCAATTTTCCGTCCTGTCTGGTTTCCTCCTTTCTGGCCTCATGATATGGGGCAACACGAATTAGGGGTTCTCGGCGAATTGCTCTGCAAGCCAACCGTAATGAATAGTCATTCGATAGAAGTCCTTAGGAGAGGCTGCACAAAACACTACATGACTACGTCTTCGCTTCCACCCTTCGAATCTGGGTATGCGCAGCCGTGCAAGGCAACAGAAGCTTTGGCTCAGAAGTGTGTCTGCCCGGGGGCACCACGAACTCGAGCTGCGGTGAAGGCGCACACCAGCGCCGGTCCATCAGAGCAGGACGGTCTTCCTCAGATTTGAATGGCGCTATTTCAGTATCATAATCGCTGTGCGACAAAGCTGAGAAATGCAAGGGAAATAGACGCCGAAATAAGAGACAGGACGGCTCTGCGTGCCCGCGAAACCCGCTGAGCGTGGTAACTCGCCCTACTTCGACTTTACTCAAATAGATCGACGATGTATCTCTCTTTAGTAGAGAATAATGCAAGAGACTCTACATTAATTAAATCAGTCTTTAATTATCATCAAACTTTGACTGTTTAGCGGCTAATTCAAACTTCAATCATATTAAATTGATGGACATGAAGCTGTGCAGGTGTCTGACGCAGTAATATATTTTCCGATTTTTAGGTAAGAAGCTTCAAAGTTCAAACAAAATTCTCAGAGATCGAATTTTTACTTCATAACTCCGTACTTGATAAGAGCAGCGGTGCTCTTCACTGAAGCTGAAGATTGATCCAATGTGACTGCGGATTCTTCTTCCGGTGGTCCACGAAAATAGTTAGACATAAGTTGAGTAAAAGCGCCGATGAGCTACATAGATATCTAGTCCAAAGTACTTGTAACTCTGCCGAACAGACTTGAGAGCGAACAACCCGATATTATCCAGCTAATACTTATGCTAGTCGTATGTTGACCATATGTATAACTTGTGTATAACTATGTAAAAACTATGTAGGAAATCAATAGTAAATCAACGATAAATTGGCAGGAAATTGATTTGAAATTAACAAGATACTCCAATCATTATGAGTATTATTTTCCATTGAGGTCATCAGAGAATGGCGGTACATGCATTCGTATCGGTCAGGCTATGCAGTGACGGGTTAAATTCTTACAAACTTGCTCGAAACGCCATTGCCGTGGCAGGCCGCGCCGGCCGACAATTTGTTAACTGTTTACCATCATTTGGTCCTGCTTTGTTGACTAGCCGGAGCCAGCCGGCACGACCCAGTGCTTGAACGGCGCCTCTCTCTCGTCGACATCCATTGCCATTCATTTCACCACATGTCGTCTCTCCCGCATGGGCAAAGGGCTACTCTCTCACATATATCTTCCGCTTAGTGCATTTGGAGAGGCTCAGTGCATCGAATACGGCCCCTCAAATTGCAAATTCCAGAACTATTGAATGCTGGTGGTCCGTAGCGAAATCCACGCATGGGTGCCAGTATCGATGACAGCTGTGTGTTGTCAATAATAGCCTGCCTATAGCAATATCGCACACAAGCGCGCGATGCTCAAGCAATATGATCAGAGGTATATCCCTTGTATCGAGCATCACGGCCGGCGTCTGGCTATTCTTGAGTTGTATCGCACAACCCTGCCTTTCTGGCCGGCCTTATCGTCTTTTCTCTATATAAGACTCATACGATTCCGGATGCTTTCAATGTGTTCTCTCCTCCGGAAGCGACCTTTGAATTCTGAGCATGCACGCCCTGCAGCCCGACGTGGGATTTTTCGGCAATTATAATCTTGTCCAGGGTGGGGAGTTTATCCAACACAACGTTGTCGTTAACGGCGTTAAAGGTGTGCTCGAACTAGCTATTTTCGCCTTCTCAGAAGTTACTTACGACGTCGCGCATCATTTCAGAGGGATTCGAACGCCTGCTCGGACAAGTCTCCACGTCCGCGTTTCACAATTCCGCAGAGCGAATCGCCCCCCCAAAGTGCCATCCCAACACCCGCGAAGCCATCCTCCAGAAGATATTTGACTGGATACTAGCTTCCAAGGACCGTGAAGCATGGCTCCTGTGGCTGAACGGCGCTGCCGGATCGGGAAAATCCGCGATTGCCCAGTCCATCGCTGAGATGTGCGTGAAGAGGAAAATCGCCGTCATCAGCTTTTTTTTCTTTCGGACAGACCCGACGCGCAACAACGCCAAGTATCTCGTCGGCACGCTAGCGTACCAGCTCTGCAAAATTGTTCCGGGAGCCAAAGAATTCGTAGTCAAAGCTATCGATGACGACCCGCTTATTTTCTCCCAAGCGCTCGAGTCGCAGCTGGAGTCACTGGTCGCGAATCCCCTTCGCCAATGTTATCGGAACAGAAGTACATCGCTGCAGGCGACTGCTCCCTTCCTCCTCATGATCATCGACGGCATTGATGAATGCTCCGATGCTGACGTACAACCGCTTATGATCAGAGCTATAGTGTCTATCTTAGCATCCAAGGACCTTCCACTTATCTGTATCATCGCCAGCCGTGCAGAAAACAACATCAGCATGACATTCAGCGAGCAGGCGGTCCAGGCGATGCTGCTTCGCATCGCCCTCGATCACCACTACCTTCCGGACAAGGACATCCGCCTCTTCCTGAACGACAACTTCACCAAGATCAAGTACACCCACCCATTCAGGCGTCACCTCGATCTCAGCTGGCCACCGCCGGAGGTGGTGGAGGAGCTCGTCACTATGTCGTCAGGTCAATTCATATATGCCTCGGTAGTCGTTCAGTTCCTGCTTTAGTCTCGAGCCCATCCCGCCCAGCAGCTTGAGGTTGTCCGCGACCTGCGTCGCGTACATGGTGTCCTTACCCCCTTCGCTCAGCTAGACGCACTGTACCAGCACATATTCTCCCAGGTCACCAACCTCAATCTCGTGCTGAAGATCTTGGCGTTTGTGATTCTCGGAAACGTCGACGATACGCGATGAGTCTCGCAATTTTTCGGTATCACCGTGCTCTATCTCGAAACCGCTCTAGCAGATTTGGTCTCCGTCATCGACTGTCAAAATAAAATTCGGTTTCTTCACGCTTCCCTGAAGGACTTTCTTCATGACCCGGCCCGCTCTCAACAGCTCTAGATCAATTTTGTCGCATCGAGCACGCAGCTGTCGCATATGTGGACCTATTCCACTATTTCAAGTATGTCGTCCATATTTATTTCTGCGTAATTTTCATGTCGCCCACACAATAGCTTTCTATAGATTGGAGCATCGTTGTCATCCTTCGATTTCTGCGATACGCCGACCCCACGCCTCAGCTCCAGTATGATATCCTCACATTCCAGCCCAAGCGGGTGTGGAACTTCGTCCACCCCTCCTTCTTCCCCGCATTCTTATCCGTGGTCAAAACGCTGGTACGTGCGCATATTCTTGGCTATCGATACATGATTGACGCAATGCTAACACGCTAATAGTATTTCAACGACGACGGAAAAGCGTACAAACGACAGCTCCGCCTCATCACACCCGGGCCCCTGATCAGGGAGCACATGCCGTATTACCTTCCAGAGCTCGCGAAGAACCACGATATTGAGGATATCCTCGAACAACTGCAGCGTGAGGAAGAAGGAGTTCTCGTCGAGGCACCGCCCGTCAAGCGCAATATCAGCCACAAAGTCAAAGCGGCACTATCGCCGCGTAAGTTCTCGTTCTCCCCGACCGATCATTTAACGCAAGTGAAACTACCAGCTGACGCCCACCAGCGACCGTGGTCGGCGTCGCAATGAAGCGTCAGCGCTGATCCAGCGTTCTATGTAATATCACTAGATTACGCCTACGCGATTATAGTCATGTATGCATCCGTGCCACTCCTCCTTGCTTAAATAAACTTCCACCTCGAAATGTAGAACTTCTATTCTGTGCCTATTCTCTTCACTCTTTGCGCATTGAACTCTGAATAATTTAATCGATCATAAACCATAGTATGCAGCATCAAAGTGACAGGCGATCGAGTGAATACAGCGCAAACTTTATGACGCAGATGTGAACGGGAATACAAGCATAGCCCAAGGTTAACGCGAGCGAGCGGTACCGCGGGAGCCCTAGACCTTCGACTCCCAGCTTGATGTACAGATCTTCATGAAGGTATGTGGGCAAAAAATAATTTGAATCTGTTCTGCATCGTACACTCTACTACAGAGGTTCGCAACGAGGGCGAAACGACCTTCCGAAAATTGCTTGATAAATAAAAGCAATTGTTATAAGCAGTTATTGACACCATCAATCATAGCAGCATGGCGCAGTGGTAGCGCGCGGGGCCCATAACCCCGAGGTCACTCGATCGAAACGAGTTGCTGCTATAAATATATTTTGAACCTTTTTTATGCAAAGTCATACGTAGAATACTAGAAAATATACCGGAATTTAAAATTCCCCAAACCAGATTCCAAAATTCAAACGTCCGTTAAATTTTAAGCAGTATGGAAGACTGTCTGAGGTGGGAAAGTATTATTTTAATGAAGAATCCGTTCAACTGTGATTTAAGGTTCATCCCTGACCTACCGAGCCAGAATCTGCGAGTCCCCTCAACAAACGGCAGTATTCTGCGGAAGCTATTCGTAGGCTAGAACCCGTCATTATTTATTTGAAAATGGTTAGAAATGACGAAACATCAAGCGCAATTACAACTGACCATGTACAAAACCTATTTGTTCTTCGTTGGACAGTTCCTCCAATGATCGACCCTTTGTTTCAGGGAGCAGGAGCGTTGAGGCAATTCCCGACATCATGAAAAATGCAAATATTTCAAAGCTTTGAGCATGTTAGCATCTAGAAAATCAAGGCAAACAACATTCAAAAAGGGACGTACGGGACTTTCAGAGATCCGGAGGATTCACTGCGTTTACTGATGATAATTTGAGAGATTATAGAGCCTAGCTTTCCACTTGCCGCTGAAATACCATGCGCAGTGGATCGATAGCGAGTAGGAAAAGTTTCTCCCGGTATAACGAACGTAGTGACATTGGGGCCAAAATTTTCGAAGAATCCAGCTATGCAGTAAAATATGAAGAAGGCCCAGCGGCGAGGGCCTTTAATTGTCCGTGGATTTAAATTGTTTCCAATTGGGTCCGGAGGGGAAGTCATGTTGAAACAAGAACAGGTCATGTTGACAGAGAAAGGCATGGACGTGGAAGGGGCAGTAAAGTCGGAGTATCCAAATCCTGTGTCAAAAGGGCTCAGAAGAGGAAAATGTGTGCATGTACGCACATGCTTACCAAATACGAGAAAGAGGATTGTCAGCACGGTGAAGCCCAACAATTGAATTGGCTTGCGTCCCCAGCTATCGATAAACAAGAAGGTGACCCAGTAGCCTGGGATAAGAACCGCCGATAAAATCAGGTTTATAACACAGACTTGACGCAAGGCTTCATAAGTTCCTGTCTGCGTGGGAAAAAAACCAACATCTTGAAGGATTGTACTGGCGTTAAGTCCAAGGCCATAGAAAGCGATCTGAACAAAGCATCAGACAATAGTTATTTAATGAATTAAAATATTTATTGTGTATACATACGTCTAGAGCAAACCAACAATATGCGGTTCCAAAGAGGACTTTGAAATTTTGTCGCTTTCTGAAGTAAGAGATAAAGTCTCTCCGGCTACCCTTGGGTATGTTGATACGCTCTGCAAAAATCTTTTTGCCGCCGTGACCCTTCGTACCTTTCCCGGGAAATACGGCGCTTATATCAGCCGCTGCCTTGTCCAAATTACGTTTGACATCCATCGTAAAGCGGGGTGTCTCAGGAATAGTTAACCTGAAATATAGTGCTACGGCTGCAGGGACCGCACCGAGGCCGATGAAAAGGCGCCACATAAAATCGATGGTGGCTTGGGGGTTGTCGCCGTTTATTCCTTTTCTGCAAGAAACTGTGATAATCACGGCGAGAAGGGAGGCAGCTAGCAGTGAGGAAGAATGAGGGCTTATACGAAGGCATATGATTCGTTCAACTCACTAAAACTTCCAAAACCTTGAGCTGCAAAGACGGCCGACATCATGCGACCTCGAATCTTGGTTGCAGCAAACTCTGAGGATATAATTGCGCTTAAAGGGTAATCCCCGCCTATGCCGAGCCCCATCTGCAAAAGAAAAAATATAAATTTCATGACACTCAAAGGAGAATTTAGGTTAAACTTACAATAAATCGCCAGGAAATCAGGACACCGAAGATGTTCACTCTGAGACCCTGTCCAGCAATAGATTGACCGAAAGTGGCGACTATGATAATGAGCAGCTCGATTCCATCTAAATATCGCCGATTAGCATAATGTAATGAATTTAAGACGCTTCCTGCGTCGTTCGCACTCACACATTTTTTTACGCCCGAGAATATCTGCCAACCACCCAAAAAAGAGCTGCCCAAATAAGGTTCCGACCTGCGCTGCGACTTTGACGCCAAGATCTTGGTTTGGGGTGAGCTGGCAATTTACAACCTTTCCTGTCACGTTCATGCACTGTTCAGTTGTTAAACTACGCTGATATTGACCGTAAACATAGCCAAGCATTGTGGAGGCAATGTTGATGGCAAAGAGGTCGTATCTATCGAGGGTGGGATTAGCTTCACGTAAAGGTTGCTCAAGTTGACTTACGCGTCTGTGAAGAAACCGACTCCAGCCACGATACAAACTTTTGTATGCGACCACCTGCAAAAAGCCATGAAGCAGTGATAATTTTGTGATAAAAGCTCGACATACGATAATCTAGCGTTGTCGACTTCCGCCAGCGCAGCCCGGCGGTGATTATCTAAAGCATATGCAGAACTTGCCGGTAATTCGACGTCAATTTCTTCTTGTTCGTCACTCTCGCGATCCAGATGGGTCATCTCATAGTTGTAGGCTTCCATTTACTGGGGTATACAGTAGAAATGACGAGTACGGCTTCGAACAAGGAGTAGAGATGAATAGCCGTGCGTTAGGTTCTGGGTAGTGACAGTAAGAGTGTGAAATGGTAGTAAGAGTATGTAAAGTAGTACGGGCTTTGTACGATATTTGACTCATAGTACTCTTAGCCTCCATCGAAGAAACGTTCGAGTGCCACAGCCAATAGTAGACGGTCCAGGCCAGTTTCTACTGCTCCGGTCGCTATGTGATCCTATATGCAATGTATTCACTCTTGACAAGGAGCGCTCATGGCAGTGTCGCGGCATCCCTATACATCAAAGCCTATACATCAAAGCCGAAAAACTACCACGAAGTTGATGCTGTCTGGACTACGGAACAATTGCATGGGATGATGTGGGTCGCTCGCAAGATATACTGTGCTGTTGAGTGTTGCCGCGATGCTGAACTACGAGACACTCAATAATAAGACAGGTGGAAACATGTTATTATCATCGATGTCTTCAATTATTCCATCGGGTACAAAATAAGGCCAAAGACCTATAAAGCGCTAAGAACTCTCTACGGGGCGGATCTAACAGCGGACCTTCTGTCTATTACGCGTATGTATTCTTCTACTACATATATCAGTAACATCGTGCTGGCGAATTGTGGCACCTCGTAAACCTCTCAAGCTTCTCGAAAGGTATTAAGAATGACGCTCATGCGAACTTCTTGCGTACGTATAAATATGAACAAGAAATGATCATATATTATTTCGGTCATTACAAAGAAGTGCATACAAGATCGCGGAAGATAAAGTTCAACAGCGTGAAAGAATCAGCGGAAAAACGATTAGACGTCTGTAACCGGGGCTATAGGCTTGGTGGTGGTACCTGCGGAAAGAGAACGGAGTTGTGTACATGAGAAACGAATCGAAACGTGTCGCGTGAGTGAGAACTAACCTTTGACGAAGTCTTTTTGATCTTCGTTCGAAAGCTCCTCCAATGTCCTACCCTTAGTTTCGGGGAGTAGCAGAGTCGAGAAGATACCCGTCAACATAAACAGCGCGAAGATCTCGAGACTACAAGGAAAGTCAGCGCCAGAGCTTTGCGAAGATCTAGATTTAGATAAAATACGCACATGTGCTTCACGAAGTGGTTGCTGCCGAATTTACCGCCGTGGTCCTTGAGCTTACTGAATCCAACTTGGGCGACGATAGCGCCAAGCTTCCCGCTCGCAGCAGAGATACCGTGGGCGGTCGAGCGATAGCGCGTCGGGAAAATCTCACCGGGTATGACGAAAGTTGTGACGTTGGGCCCGAAGTTCTGGAAGAAGTTGGCGAGGCAGTAGAAGAAGATGAAGGCCTTAGTTGCAGACGGAGTGGCAGTCAGCTTTTCGTATCCAAAGCCTGTGACCTAATTTTAGCATATGAAAGTATTTATAGATTTTACGCAACGCACCTAGGATACTGAAGATAATTGTCAGCAACGCGAAGCCCATGAGCTGGATAGGCTTGCGTCCCCACTTGTCGATCAGCAGGAAGCTGGCGTAGTATCCGGGAATGAGACCGGCAGCAGATAGAATTAAATTTCCGACGCAAATATTGATCAAATTGTCGTAAACTTTACGAGTTCCAGTTGTGGGTGGAGTACCGAAACCAATTGCCTGCAGAATAATCCCGGAATTGAGGCCCAGGCCGTAAAACGCAATCTAAAACATAAACATTAGTCTCCGCGCAACATAAGAGAGTAATGAAGTCTCTAACGTCAAGCGCAAACCAAGAATATGATGTACCGAACAGAATCTTGAAGTTCTCCATCTTTCCGAAGTGAGCCTTGAAGTCGGCCCACGTAGCCTTGGGCGCATCGATGCGCTGAACGAAAGCATCTTCATCCACGCGCGACTGCCTTCCAGCTAGGACGGCCTGGATGTCGGTAGCGGCTTGGTCGAGGTTGCGCTCGATATCCATGGTGAAGCGCGGTGTTTCCGGGATGGTCAAGCGGAAGTAGAGGGCCACAACTGCGGGAACAGCGCCCAGACCGATCAGTAAGCGCCACATCTTATCGATGACATGGATGTGAGTGGTGCCCGGCGCTCCGAGAATACTGTTCTTGAAGGCAGCTGTGATGATGTAGGCGACAAGGGCGGCAGCTGCGGAAGTATCAAAGGTTAATTAAAATTGTTTGTATTTGAATATAGTATATTTACTGACCGAAATTCCCCCAACCTTGCGCGGCGAAGGTCGCTGTCATCATCCGTCCACGAATTTTGGTGGCCGCGAACTCAGACGAGATGACCGCGCTCAAAGGATAATCCCCGCCAATTCCAATCCCCATCTTTCCAAGTAAATCGTTCAGTGGAATTCATATTGTCAAAAAAAATCAAGACTTACAAGGAAGCGCCATGTAACCAATACTCCAATAATGTTGACAGCGGGGGCGGTTCCAGATACAGCTTGGCCGAAGGTGGCGACGATTATCACCAATAACTCGATACCATCTAGAAAAAAGCGAGGTAAGGTTTGGCTTCAGCCGCTTAAGTATTGAGGTATCGGCGAACTTACACATTTTCTTCCGGCCAAGCACATCCGCCAACCATCCGAAAAGCAGCTGGCCGCATAGAGTGCCAACTGGTGTTGCGACCTTTACACCAAGATCGGCTTCTGTCGGTAGGCCAGAGGCTAAACAGACATATAAGTGAAAATAGGTCTTTATATTATGAGCAAATCTCCTACTAGTGTAGTAAACGTAAGCCAACATCGTCGACGCGATGTTGATCGCAAAAATATCGTAGCTATTAATCCTCCTGAGTCAGCTATCTGAGATGGATACCATAGCTCTGGGGAACTTACGCATCGGTGAAAAAGCCGATACCAGCTACGATACAGACTTTTGCGTGGAACCACCTGAGATTCGCGAATGGAAAAGGATCCTCATACGAAGTGAATAAGGTGCGTACGAGAATTTAGCATTATCGACCTCAGCCAAGGCAGCGCGGCGTCGATTATCTAGGACATAGCCCGAGTTCGACGGGATTTCCTTCTCGTTAGGGCTGCTGTCGTGGTCAGACCCCTGCTCGTGATAGCTGGCCATAGTTGGGAGATGAGGCACAACGGGAGGTAGGAAGCGCAAGTCCCCAGTGACACGCGGGTCAGCTACTCTTATAATAACAGAGCAGAATGGATGATTGATAGGTTGCTATGAATGCGCATTAAGGGCGATAACTAAGTGCGCGCACGTTCGCTGCCTGTGTGGCCAATGACGGCAAGATAACTGCATTTGTGGTATATACTTAGCTCTAACGCATTGCCGTTCCGGCGTCCTCATCATCGCAAGTTCCCAAGAGCCCTATTTTTAGACTGACTTTTCATTTCACCCATCACCGAGCTGCTCTGCGCTGCAGTGAAAAAGCCCCAGGAGAAACCTTTTCGGACACACGCCGCATCCCGAGATTGGCGTGCACAAATATATCGTGGCTCGGATGAGAGTCGCGCCAGCGTCTGCCAACACCGCATGTCTCGACTTTACCCCAATTGTCCATGCGAGGACGGCCGAAAACTTAGAGGAACATGCCACGGTGTCGTCGCGTTTCATTTATCTGCTTGCAATGCAATCCTATGTATAAGCAGTGTGTAGGAAGACACAGGCTTTCGCGGAAACGAGAGAATAATTACTCATATTTAGTTTACATATATGTCGAACCATAGCGCCGGGGCCCAACTAGACCTTCCACATGCCAATGTCAACGTCCATCTCCTGAAAGTGAACAGCTAGTAATAATAAACCGTCCCGTGTACAGTGCGATATGGATCATCGTTCGAGATCTTCGAGGGTCTCCAATGCGAATGATTCACAAATTATCACGTTCGCTATTTCTGACACGGCTTAAACATTTTTTCATCTGTGTGATTCTCTAAATGCAGAGCCCCTCAGCTTTCGTCTGGATCTGGGATAAGACCCGATTGTATGTGGGTGCAAAAACTCCGGTTCGGGCATGCAATGTGACTCATGCTGCGTTTACTGAATAGGTACGCTTTTAGCATTGAAAGGCACAGAGGAGACATGGTCGATTGGCTTCTCTGTGAATATTAGAGGGATCCGCGTAAGGTCTCCTAACCTAGCTATCTAAAAGGTGTGGTTTGAGCGGCACTAGATTCAGAGGCGAATGCTCTCAGGAATGAGCGCCTACGGGCGCCAAGGCTCACCTACATCGAAGAACCAGAACGCTAACGGGCGCTCGGCAAAAGCCGTCGCTTGTTGGTCTTGCTTGTACGTGTTACATCTGAATAGCGTAGACAACTGCACATACACATTGCACCGCAAAATCATTTTTAGGGGCTCGTCATTGCCCCACATTGCCCGTTGCAACACCGATATGTCAGGCCACGCCTTGACTCCACCTCACAAATGCGCCTCTTCCTTTTCTCTTCCTCAGCTAGCTGTACTGCCTGGTCTTTCCCCGGTCTGCCCGTGGCTAGTAACATCCAAGTAACATCGCCACCTCAAATAAAATGATTTATGGCCCCGCAGTCCCTTTGATCTTCTCTAGTAGGTCACCGCGTCCACCGAGTGTCCACCTTCCTCTTACCATACGTCCGAATTCCGGTAAATCTAGGATACACCCGCTATCAGCGAGTCAAGCGCGAATACCAATGGCACTACGGGCGCGTTATTTATACGTATAGTCCCGTCATGCCGACAGCTGTATGCTACTGATACATGTGAGAATCGACGCGCATCGTCACCACGTTTAGTCTCCTCCGACCACGAAGCTTTGCTAATTGTATTATAAGTAGGAACCGTCGCACGACGCACAGCGACTTCGTTATAAGTAATGCGCATCTCCAAAGCGTTCGAACGGTTCAAAGAGGTCTAGGAAGGCAGGGGCGAGAGCGTCGTTTCGGAGAGTAGTCAATGTTCAAGGTGCGTCTCCTCTGCTACTGCTCGCGAACAATGGCTCTGAGTGCTCAGTATTGCCGGCTTCATCACTCAGATGACCCTCTTGCAACGTTGGTAGGGGGCATTTCTCCAGGGGCAACTCATTCCTCGACCCACCAGTTCCAATCGCCCAAGGCTCCACCAGATATCCAGAATCTGATTTTGACGAACATCATGAACTGGGTGTGTTCCGACGCAGCAGAGCGACCCACGTCTACATTGTGGCTCCATGGTCCGCCGAGGTCAGGAAAGTCCTCATTCGCTCGAGCCATTGCGATGCGATGCGAAGACTGGGGGTTCTTTACCGCCTCGTTTTTCTTCCTTCACAGTGACCCAGGCAGGGCGCAACAATGCGGGATACCTCGTCGCCACTCTCGTCAATCAGTTCACTCATAATTTCCCTGCACTATCGACAACCATAATTAAAGCGATAGAAGACGATCCGCTGATATTCGGAAGGCCTTTGAAGGTTCAATTTCAGAAGTTGATATTCGAACCTATATCCGCTCTCCGGGAAGAGCACCCACTCTCGACGAATTTTTCACGGATCCTAGTCATTATCGACGGCCTCGATCAGTGCAAGACGCATGCTATCCAGTCTAGCATCATTCATATCATCGCCTATATGCTACAGAGCTTCACAGTACCGATACTGTTTCTCATCACCAGCTGCACGCATCCGCATCTCACAGTGGCATTTTCCTCAAAGAACGTTCGCAACATGGCGGCGCGTCTTCCGATAGACGATATGTATCTTCCACACGACCGCATACATACCATGCTTGACGAAGGCATGACTAGTGTCGAGACCACACATCCGAAGAAGGATGCGCTTGCGCCTAGCTGGCCTCCTCCGGACCTCCTCTATCTCCTCGTGAAACGCGCGTCCGGTCACGTTCTCTACGTATCGACGTTGATAAAGCATCTCCTGCATTCTCGGGAACATCCAGCGAAACAACTTGAAAGCTTCCTAGAAAACCCTCCGCTACGAAACTCACATCCATTTTCCGAGCTCGACGGGCTGTACTCCCACATTCTATCAAACTCCTCCGACGTACAACGGGTTTTCTTCCTCCTACACCATAAGATATATGGCGACTTCTCATCCATTCATCACTTCGAGTCGCTTATGTATCTAGACGTGGGCTCCGTCCAGCGTATTCTCCGAGATCAAGGCGGTTGTGACTTGCGACAACGACGAAATAACACTACACCACTTCGCCGACTTTCTCTTGGACCCCTCTCGCTGTGGATCGCTATATATGGATCCCGGCGATATACATCCACGTTTCGCCCATTTATGGTTTGAACAAATTCGGCATTTCGGATGTGAGCTTCCAGTACTCTACGTTCACATGCCATGCCTGCTCACTGGTGCTGATTTCCATCTTTCATCAGACGATCGCCCACCGCTGAAGTACAGGGTCGAATCTCTGCTCCACCACCTTAAGCACGCAAACGCAACCGCCGAAATGCATGCCGACATCGTCAAATTTCGGGCTAATGTCGCGTTTGAACTGTCTGCGCCGAGAGCGGCGACTATCACCCAGATGTCCGACTTTCTGCGTGCGATTAGACATATGGTAAAGCAAGCCTCATCGATTTCACTGATAAGGCATGCTGATATCCTAGCTTAGGACTTTGACGACAGCCACGAGCTCTACATGGCTCATCTGCGGACGATGTATCCGATTGTGCAGGTCCATTTTCCAGAATATTTTGTCCCGTTTCCCAAGCTTCACGACGTCACACATGTATGAGCTTAGCTTCGCTCGGCATCCCAAAGCCGCTGATACTATTGAGCGGCACTTCATCCGGTGCACTGCCTGTCCCCGTCTCAGATCAATTTGACGTTTGATGCAGAGAATCTGTTTCGCAATGTTCACAGACCGTGTCAGTGCTCCGTGAATGGAATTGGCGTTTTCAAATTGGTGCTCGAAAGATGTATTCCTATCTGCTATGCGTGAGTCCTTCGAATCGATGCGCCACCGCTCTGTTCACCTGCTGTTCTCGATATCAGTGATTTGGGCTGCTTACAACTGGTTCATTCGGCTGATGCGACGGCGGATAGCAAATATTTATATGTAGCTGTGCATCACCATCAGCGGTACTGCCAGATCGGGCTGCAAAGCCCCGCTAAGCAAGGGCGTATTCATTGTGCTGCTAAAAATAGCGACGCGTTCATCAGCGCTATATAAGCGGATACCTGGGCATCTGCCCTCCTGAATCGGCTGGTCCGTCCATTATGCGCTTCCTCGCGCGAGCTGGTCTCGCTGTCATCTTCATCACATCGCTGGTCGTATTTGGATCCGCTGCGCCAGTCCCTCGAAAACACCGATCCTCCATCGCAAATTCAATACCGGCGTGCCCCCCCTCGCTTTCTAGCAACCAACAGCCATTCGTCGTCAGTGATCCCAACAGCTGCGTGGATCACTCCTATGCATCGTCGTCCCAGAACACCGGAGGTGTGGCCTCCCGTGAGGAAGTGGAGATGGTGGTGCTAGTACGGCGCAAGAGTATTTTTACTAAGATCAAGGAAGCGTTCAAGGTGAGTTGTACTTGTACCGCAGTCCCAGATGGCATGCTAATTCGTGCACACGAAGAGACTTGGCCGTGGGATTAAGCATAGTAAGCGTTTTTAACTCCCTCGTTCTAAGTAAGTACTGATAGTCCACGTACAGTTGCCCAGAAAATCGGACGGGGTATCAAGCATGGTATCTCTCAATTCATATTACTTCGAATTCGTTCCGGATTAGTGCTGACTTCCTGTTTTAACTTATAGTCGCTCAAAAAATTGGCCATGGAATCAAGAAGGGTACGTAATATGTACTGTATCATGCATATCATGAATCAAACACTGAATCAATCGCTATAGTGGCTCAGAAAATCGGACACGGTATCAAAATTGGTAATTCTTCCCAAAGTCGGTCAGCGGCGCTCGAGCTGATGTTTGCTCGCCCATAATAGCCGCCAAAAGAGTAGGCCACTTCATCAAGACCACAGGAGCGAAGATCGCCAAAGTGGCGCTCAAAATCGTCTCCACCATCGGAAAGACCGTCGGAAAGGTGCTCTCATTCATCCCCGTCGTCGGCAAGGTCGTTGGGAAGGCAGTCGAGGGCGTGAGCGAAGGTTTGAACAAAGCGTCAGATGCCATCCACGCCAAGATTGGAGGAAAGTTGGGAAAAGCGATGGCTGGGATGAGCAAGGTTCAAAAGGTCGAAGGATACATCCCGTAATCGCTGTCCGAAAGCAGGAGATGATTGGAGATCATGCATTGATGCGGTCCTTGGGACTGGATATACTTTGGGCACCACTGATATTCTGGTCGCTACTGATATCACGCCCGTCTGAAGTGTTAGCATTGGTTCGTGATATATACGTTAGGCATGGCATGAAGTATATAAGCGAGAAGATGTAAATACAGCACGAGTCACTAGAGCGCGATCAATAAACATCTGTCAGTGTAAAACGATGAAGTACGTTCTGTTCGAAATTATCGTGAACGTCAGGAGAAGCTTGTTGATATTTTATGTGTATACATATTATAGACCCTACGCCTAATCCTTGCGAGTCGACATATAGAAGAAATTGTATAAACTTTCCATCCTGTAGATCGGCTCCTTATCGAAGGAATGGTCTGCCTCTATTTCATGGTACTCAACGTGGGAAGCTATGGCCTTAAGCGCTGAGACGACATCCAGTGATTGTCGATGGGCCACCTTTCCATCTTGATTTCCCGTGATGAGGTAGGTAGGCGGTGGCTGGAACTTCTTAGTTCTGAGGGACTGAGCAACGCTAAACGATTCCTCAGGAACACCAACGCCATCGAGAAGTAAGTCTGAAAGAATTGCTCTAGCGTGTACCTGTTAGTAACGCATTACCTGATGTATGAGTTAAAGAGATCTCACTCTTGTATCATATAATGGTAACACATCGCGCGCAGTCCGTCCCCGGGAGACGAACTCGTTTTGGGCGCCGAAGGATCAAGGAATGGCGCGACTTCCGCGCTATCAATAACGCGATCCATATACGACACTGGTCTCTGCTTCGTCTTCCAGAACGAGTCGAGGAGGTCTGTGATTGGATACAAGGCTGCGATGCCTCGCACGGGCCGTGGAACACTCAGCCCACAGGCTTCGAATCCGATTCCGGTACCGGCAAGGAGAGATAGCCATCCTCCCGCGGAGCTCCCGCTGAGAACTACACGAGAGGAGTCTACACGCTGCTGAGTGGCCTCCTTGAACTCTTCAGTAGAGAGAAAGTCCAAGGCCGCCTTCGCGTCAGCGAGTATTCCCGGAATTCTCGTTTGCGGTGCTAGGCGGTAGTCGGGAGAGACTAGGCAGAGATTATGCTTCTCAGGCGCGGCCAGCATATGTGGTGCTATGGCTGATTATGCTGGTCAATTGAGGGAATTATTGTCATCATTTAACGAACAGACCTTTCCTCGTGCCCTTGTATATATACGATCACTATTCCTCGCTCTTCAAAGTATTTTGGATGATAGATAGAACACACCTGAAGTAGTCCGCCGCCTATTATAAAAAAATCTGTCAATCACTTAAGTTTGTATAAGAAGGGGGCGTTGAGCGTACCGTGCCACCAGAGAAATACGGGGACAGGATTCTCCTTCGTCGCGGTGGTAGGAATGTATATGTCCATAGCTATAGCCAATCCATCAACGCGCTTAAAAACGAGTTCAATTGGATCTTTCGCGATTCTGTGCAGGGGATTTGTCTCCATTGTCAAAGTTGTGGGTAGATAAGCGCGACCTCGAACGGTAGTGGGGTTTAAATGGATCTATTTATATCCCTGGAATAAGTAATCTATAAATAGAATGACCTAAATATCGACTTGCTGAATCTCTGCAGTACTAAGGACATCCAACAACAGATGTTCAGTATTCAATATAAAAACAAGGCATATATAGCCTCAGAGATTTTACGCACCAATAGATTATCCGTCACGGAAGAAATTTTGAGTTTTTGGAAGGCCTCTGCAGTATTTGCTTCCCATCTGCGTGTCCACATTACAATGACGCCGATGCTGGTGGTACACTACGGCTCAGTCACGATTGTCGGGTACGAATAATAAAGCGGAAGATAGTTTTGAATAATCCCGTCTTTCAACGAATGCGGCCCTTCATTGGGACAATCTCGTATCAGTCAGCCTTGCACTTGTCAGCCGCACTGCCTATATAACCAGCAGCGACTTTCGTTGAAAATCAACAACCAGTCTCCTGCTCACTCATCTACAGCTACCACACTACTCCCACAATCCTTTAGCTCAACAACACACTATCCTTCATAACCATGAAAATTACATACCTCACTTCTTTTGTCACCATTGCGCTGCTCTCCGCTGTCGCCACCGCCAACGTCATACCAGCGAAGATTGCCCAGCTTCCAACAATCAGGAGATCCAGTAATTATTCACGTCTATCCCATGAGAAGTATACGACTTACGACTGGTTTTTGCCTTCCCTATTAGCTGGCGATATCGCAGAGATCGCGGGAACGTCTCCCGGTGATTTGATCGCAAAACTTTCGTCTGAATCCCTGGGGCTGGGTAAGTTCCAAACTCGCCGTCCGATTTACATTCAATTACGTTATTGACTTCTTTGAAGACGAGTCGAAAACTATAGCGGGCCTGATTTCTCCCAGACTTAGTGGCCTCGACTTCATAGATATCCCGAATCTCGAGGCCGAGGCCAAAAGCATCAAACCTTTAAATGACATATTTGTGCGAGGCAATTCCAACGAAGGGGGTGAAAACAATCACCACAACAACAACGAAAACGATCGCAGAGGTATGCATCGAATTAACGCACGTCTTCGACCACTGACCGAAAGTTACTCGCCTATTTCCACCGTCTAGATATCCGCTACCTCAACTTCTTCCTCCTGCTCGAAGAGTTTTTGACTGCGTTCTTCGAGCGCGGGCTTTCCCGATATAGCCAGCAAGATTTCCTGAGGGCTGGATACCCTGATTGGGTTCGCGGGCGCTACGAGCAAATTTACAAGCACGAGCAGATCCACAAAGAGTTCGTCCAGAATGCAATTACTGCGTCCGGGGGCGAACACGTTCGGCCCTGCAGATACGACTTGTGAGTACATCCTTCACTTTCGCGGAGCGAGACTCACCTCAACATTTACCCCGCTCAGTACCGACAACGACGTCCACGCATTTGTCGATATGAGTGAAGCGCTTGAGACGATCTCCGCGAGCGCATACACTGGATCCCTTCAGTATATCAGCAACAAGGTGAATATCCCAGACTCGTCTCATAGTATATCGCTCACCGCATGCTTCCCAGGCATACATCACGACTGGAGCGTCTATCCTTGCAGTAGAAGCCCGCCACGCAGCCTGGATAAACTCTGCCGTGCGCAAACAGAACCCCTGGGACACGGCGTTTGAGGTTCGCGCTTTCCAGAATATTAATTTATCATCCACTAACGAGGAAAATCAGACGCCACTCACCCCGAGCGAGGTCATCACACTCCTTTCCAACTGCTTCGACTTCCAGTCCTGCCCTTCCGGAAACTCGGGACTCCTCCCCGAGGGCCTTCGCGTCGCACCCCGCCTCTCGCTCGCGCCCCGCCTCATCCCGGGCCAGGTGGCCGAGATCTCGTTCCCCGACAACAACATCGCTCAGGGCGAACGTCTGTACGCGGCGTTCCTCACGGGAATCGAGACCATCTTCGTCGCCGTTGAGGAGCGCTCCGGGAACGGCGGCAACAACGGTGGAGGCAACGGTGGGAACGAAAACCACAACGACAACAAGGGCGGCCAGAACAACGGCAACTATGGCTCGGGCAACGGACGAAATGGCTCAGGCTCTAACGGGAACGAGAACCACAACAACAGCGGCCAGAACGGCGGCGGCCGGAACGGTGGCGGCCAGAACGGTGGCGGCCAGAACGGTGGCAGTCACGGTGCAGGCAACGGTCCCAATGGCGGAGGCTCCAACGGAAACGAGGATCACGGCAATGGTAACAACGGCGGCCAGCGCGGCGACCAGAACGGCAATGGGAACAACGGGAACAACCGCGAGGGGAACAACCGCGACAACCAAGGCCACAACCGTGAGAACGAGGGGAACAACCGCAACGAGGGAAACAACCGCAACAACGAGGGAAACAACCGCAACGAGGGGAACAACCGCAACAACGAGGGGAACAACCGCAACAACGAGGGGAACAACCGGGGCAACGAGGGAGACCACCACGACGACGGAAATAACCGCGGCAACGAGGGAGACCACCGCGACGACGGAAACAACCACGGCAAAGAGGGAGACCACCACGACGACGGAAACAACCGCGGCAATGAGGGAGACCACCACGAGGAGGGAAACAACCGCGACAACGACGAGAACAACCGCAACAACCAAGGAAACAACCGCAACAACAACCAGGGCAACAACGGCAACAACAACGGCAGGCGCTTCTTCGTCGAGGTCCCGCGCGACCTGGAGGCGCGTGGCACGGTCTTCGTCCTCATCGTACGCGGCCCCCAGAACATCCGCGAGGTATCGCTCAACAGCGAGCACGTTGTCGCCGGTCCGGCCATCGCTATGTTCCCCTTCGACTCCAATGGCAAGTCCATCGGGTGGTAAAGGTTTTCCTCTGGCTTCCTTTTCTCTTCTTTCATCCTCTCTGTCGTATACCCATGATACCTGCATATATGCTCCATATGATAACCTATGTTTGAATATACCATCCTTACTTGACTTTCTATCACTGCGCGTGAAATTTCTGAGCTGTCTTTCGACGTTCCGACTGAAGAGGGCGGATCCAGGGATAGAATCAAGTAAAAGAGGTGCTCGCGCTCGAGTCCTAATCAGGTGCTCAATACGAGTGTTCGATCTGTCAAGTACAAGTAAGTCATCATTACACTCACTACAGACCACACCGCGTGAAGATGGTATGGCTTACTGAGAATGATATCCCCCCATGATCATTGTGATCCCACCCACGCTTGTTGAACGTCGTACGTTGACATGGTGTCGGTACAGAGATTCTCCGAGTGCGCATTTTCTCCACTGACCCGAGCTGCGGCGCTGGACCTCAGGGACAGCGGGGTGCCGCGCGAAGGCAATCTGCATCAAGCGCTCATTCATGACAGCATGCCGTCCACGACAGACGACCTTTATATAGTGGCCGTGAGTTATCTTGTGAAAGAGATATAAAGCGATAATAGCCTACCCGAGCTCTTGGCACATGCAGGCGATTCACCTGACGCTTTGAAGACACGGAAAGATATGAACCGCGACGGGTAAATTTGAATTCGGGTTGAAAAGGGAGCCGAAAGCCAGTCTATCCGATATTGAAGAGCTCAATATCATTGTCGTGATTTCAATAACGCAGTATACATTTGTACCTCAACAGATATCGCGCTAATCGGGACACTGAGCACCGTGTAGTATTCACTGCAGAGAAACGCGTCCCCTATAAGCTCTCTTTCAAGGAAATGAGATCGAAATACGTACGACTGGAATACCAACAGCAGTGAGTGCGGTACAACGCGTCGACAAGCCTAACCAGAACCCCTCGCGCGAAGCTGCGCGTAGTCTTTATTCGAATATAGCCGCCAAACTCGCAAGCCTTTGTGGGCACTCTGAATCAAAGTACAGCTCGGAGCATGTGAACGTCGATGGCATGGATGATAGGAACAGACCATCGTCAGAAGGTGGTACGCCACATAAGCTGTAAATATACGCAGTTTGAGGCCATTCTCTATCCCGGGGGGTTCCACGGTGTCCTGCTGTAACGATTTCGCGGTTGAAAACTTCGTGAAGCAAAGGCGATGTTCAAATATGTGCCCTCCGGGTCACACCCTGGGTAAGAGCGCAGGGTTATGGCGCGTGTTCTCGACGGAGTCCTTGGCCACTATCGACGCCACCTGAAAACCGCTGTGCTCGGATATTCTGGTTTGGGGACATGATGTAGGAACGAGAGCAAGCCGTTGCCGAAACGGTAATCGGGTTTAACATTGCGTGGGAACGGGAATATCCGGTCCTCGTTGATATTTGCCTCAGGTCCAGCGGCAGCATAGCAACAGCCAAGTGACGAGTCGCAGTCAAGTAATAGCTCTCATTGAGTTCTCAAGCAGATCCCGGCTTTCTTACTCCTATCTTTTACCTATACTTTACGGCTCCTGTGAATATTGACCCCGCCTCTCACAAAATGAATCAGTTGGAGAAGGATATCTCCGATTCGTTTGTGCCATCATTAGCTCCGGGGGTCGTCCTGATGTTCGGTAACTCATGCTGACTCCAGTGTGGAGTGATATGTACGTCGCCAGCGTCTATCGAGCAATTGGAGTCCTTACTCGGAAATTTGTGGTGGATCCAGCATATCGCAACGAGGGCATTGGACGTGAAAATAGCCACGTCCTCCTGCGCGTGACATAGGTTTTCTAGTCAATTTCCTAGAAGCCGACAAGAGAGTGCAATAACTCACCGCAACATGACATGACATGAGCCACACAATAAGTCCTCCAGGGCCCGTGAGAAAGCCTCCGTAAGATACGACACATAAGGCGATTGATGCGACCAGAGTCAGGATGCTGGTTGAAAATACGAGGCGCACAAGACGCCGCTCGTTTGCCGGCCGCTTGATAAGCCACACCTGATGCAATGGGACTGCCACTAACATCACATCAGCAACTACGTCCACTTTTCGTGACGAAGGATAAGCGCCATATCAATGATCCATAATCAAGCGCTAATTCTGCTGATCACTCACGGACAGTGTTGAGAATTTCTACTCCGTGTCCCGGTCCGCAGATGAGAATTTGTGCTTGCGAAGATTGCCACTGGGTGTGAACTGCGCACGTAGTAATCATAGTTGTGAGCAAGGTAGCCCAAAAGACTAAAAATATCACAGGCATTGCGATCGCGAAAGGACGAATTTTTGACCAAGTGGGGATGACACGAAGCACGGCGAGTGCTAGGCTAATCTTCGACCACCTGGAAAATATGAAATGCGTCAGCCCGAGAAAGCATCCAAGGCGAAGAAAGGCAGTTAAACGCCTACCAAACTATGGTGCTCCAACAAAACGAACTCGAGTAGCTGTATAATATCTTATACTTCAAGGGTACTAAAAACCAATCTCTTGAAATCGGCATGAATGTCCACTGATTGAAGTACTCACCAGTGTTGTGAGTAATGCGAAGCCAGAGCACGGCTACGTTCAAAACTTCTACGACAGCAGGAATGATCGTCGCATAGTCGTCCCACCACAAGCGTCGATAAGCCTCGGACTCCCATTGTATAGTTTTAAACGTACCTTTCCATGGCAAATACTGCTGCGCGCGAATCATTCCGTCATGCAAATAAAGTTCGATGGTGTCGCTAATTGGTGGCGCACAAGAGGATTAGCAAATATGCTTAGGTTCTCAGGGATTAGAGAAGGAATGTAAGAAGGTTCTAAATCAAGATAAAGGAGTGAAATGGTGCGCTCAGCGGGAATTCGGTCTAATAGTAAACCACACTTTCTCGTGGATGGAAAGCTTAAGTACCAGTCACTCGTCTGAGACCTGGGTGAAAGGTCCCCGCTCGGTCCAGACGCCGCTTCACTGTTCTATCGCTGAATTACGTCTACCGTGAATGGACCGAGCAACATTTGAATTGGCAGGATAAGTATAGCTCGATTATTTACATTCATCAATATGCCGCTCACATTGAGTCTAATGATAATAAGTGCCATCACAACCAATCGAAGACTTGGAATCGACCTACCCCCCGAATCTGACCTCCAGGCACAATTGAGACGCGGAGCTATGTCCTTTCTTTCCGTGTACTCCTCCCTCTCATGAAAACTCTATCGCCGCAAAAAATGTAAGCATTCCATGCAGGGGTGATGTAAAACTGTATATTTTATTCTAGCTCAATGCAGAAATTAGAAGGATGATTAAGTGGCGTGACGATAACACGGGCTCATTTGCTTTCACTGTCGCTCGCAAGCTGCGGAAGGCGCTGAAGTCTGTCAGCATCAATTTTGAGCTTTATTTACGTCTTACATATGTTGTCAGACAGAGTTTAAGCTTAACAAACGCCCACGCATGTGGCTACGTTCCCAGAACAATTTTAGTTGATCTTATAGAGCTGTAAGTACGGGCGGAATCCGGTAGCCTGTCAATATTGTATTCAAAGCACCGATACAGCCTTCATGCATGATGGTACATGTCATATGACTGAAGCCATGCGTATGCTCCCCAGCGAGCATAGGCGCTCGACGCAGTCCTTGACCACTATCAACGTCTCCTGAAGACCGCTGTGCTCGGATATTCTGGTTTGGGGACATGATGTAGGAACGAGAGCAAGCCGTTGCCGAAACGGTAATCAGGTTTAACATTGCGTGGGAACGGGAACATCCGGGCCTCGTTGATATTGCCGGGTCATGGCCCAGAAAAACCGCATAACAGCCGTGTTCCCAGGGAACTCATAGCAAGTTCGCACCGGTAGTCAAGTAATACCAGATGATACCACGCGGGCGATGGGCGACGGGTGCAGACCGTCTGGAACTCTCCCTCCATACGGGTGACCGGTGCCGCATGCGCACCGTCCGGAGGCAGGACTCCATACCCTTTGGAGGCAGACCTCCATACGGGCGCCGGGCGTCGTGTGCGCTCCCTCTGTAGCTGTGCCTCCAGACGGGATACCGTTGTTGCGCGCGTACCCTTTGGAGGCGGACCTCCATACCGGCCCTGCGCGCCGCGTGCGCCAGTGCGACATGCGTACCGTCTGGAGGCAGGACTCCGTACGGGCGCTGGGTGCGCACCCTTCGGAGCTCTCCCTCCATGCTCCCTCCATATTACCATTATTTTATATTGAATGTATTTACTAAATAGCGTTATTTGAAGTAGTTTCCATTTTTTCCTTGACTATTCAGTGTTTGATTATGTGCGTAGAGAACCATCGGAGGGATAGGCGCCCATCATCAACACTCCAGGATCATGATATCAGGTTTTTCAAAACTCAGGTGAAGGTAGTAATTTGGGGTGGAGGGTCTTTACTTAAGTGCTCAGACTGAATACCTGACGTCTACTTGTTAATTTTGTTTCAAATAAGCTCAATAGGGCTATTGTTGTTTGAGAGGAAACCATAAAAAATTGCAACCACAAATGTCGCACACTGTCGCATATGTATCCCATACGCATTCGTACCCAGAGTCGCACACGTATCGCACACGCATCGCACACGCATCGCACACGCATCGCACACATGTCGCACATGTATCGCACACATATCGCATACATACACTCGCACACTTTTTGACTGCCGCTCCGCCCTGGCGCCATGGTCAATGTTTTATTTCAAGTCCGTACGCTCCATTTTATGCTTCATGTACGTCTCATTAATAGTTCTAATCTATGAAGGATATAGTATACGTACAACTGAAGAGTTAAACACCCGTTTGTGTTAGTTGAAAATTAATTTGTATCTTGAAATCTCACTGTAATTAACTTATGTGGCATAGAAAAATAGACCAAGCAGTAACGGTTACCTTCAATTTGGCCCTTCTCTGCAATAAACAGAACCACAATCTAGAATCATATTTGGACTGAATAAGGTGTTGAAGATGTCGATAATAAACTATTGCACGAGATAGGCATTGACGTGAAATGTTCAAAGAGCAAAGTTACTCCTGATGTATACAAACAATTGTTCCAGCTCCAATTTTGGTTGCATGGTGCAACCTTTTGGTTAAATCGATCATTTAAATAATATATACCGAAACATGTAGTAGATATTCTACCAGACATGGAATAAATTGGCTTGACAAATGAACTAATGAAACGCGCTCACAAGCGCTGATGTAAATGAGCATAAGCGCCCGTTTAGGCCGTCCTTCAAAGTTCAAAATATTCACCCATCTTTTCCGGTGAGAGGTCCCCAGTGCGCATGTATAATAAGTCTAATACAAGACATAATTCCTTGAAAACATAATATATGATATGCGTCCCGGTCATTTAAAACCTAGTAGTTTTTCCGACCAAGGGAATTTCTCTCTCTTGATAGTCTCGCAGCCGTGTTTGTTCAAAGACGTCGGGTGAATGATTTCATATTCTGATTATTGGCTTCTCCCCATAGGAAATCTCAAGTTTCGTCATACAGAGGGAGAGTGCTAGATGGTGCGCACGCGACGCTTGTATCGGGTGCGTATGCACCACCCAGCTCCCGGCGGCCCGTACGGTGGCGCCTGTATGGAGGTCTGCCTCCAGAGGCTACGCGCTCAAGCGCTCATGACCAGTATCCGTCTGGAGGGACAGCTCCAGAGGGTGCGCACGCGACACCGTGCACGCGGGTCCCGTCTGGAGGTCTGTCTCCAGAGGGATCATGGTACGCACGCCGCACCGGTCTTCCGTGTTGAGTGTGAGCTCCAAACAGTGCACATCAGCATCCGGAATCCTTCTGGTGGTAGAGCTCCAGACGGTACCGTCGAATGCGCGCGGCGCCCTGACGCGCGCTTCGTGCGAAGTCTCTCGAACGACGCTCAACGTAGTACCGGTACTACGTCGCCGTTTTGGGGCGTGAAAGCTACTGAAACGTATTCAACTCGTGTAGATAAATGTGCGCAAATTTATGGAAATTTCGCGCTACTGTTCCATGTAGTGTACGCGAGCGGCGCGCGACCCACGCAACCGCGCGAGGAGCGCGCCCCTGCGCGTCCGTCTATGTAGCTTACATATGTGAGCTGGCGCTGCGTTGCAGGGAGACCACGTGCATACTGATTTCCGGTGGGTATCATGCAGTATGTGCCATTTTCACATCACTGACCGTGGGGTTATGTGGGATTGATAGGCGGTTCATATTCGTATTTGCCTCAGGTCAAGCGTTGAACAAGAGCTGCGGCCGCAGAAACAGCCAAGTCGAGCCAATTCGCAGCTCTCATTGAATTCTCAAGCAGATCTTGGTTTTCGTATTCCTATCTTTTACCTATACCTTACGGCTCGTGAGAATATCGACAATCGACCCTGCCCAAACCCTGCCTATCATAGAATCAGGAGAAGGATATCTCCGATTCGTTCGATATCTGCACATCATTAACTGCGGGAGTCGTCTTGCTGTTCGGTAACTCTTGCTGACTCCAGTGCGGAGTGATATGTACGTCGCCGGCGTCTATCGAGTAATTGGAGTCCTTACAAGCAAATCTGTGGTGGAACCAACATATAGCAACAAGGGCATTGGACGTAAAAATAGCCACGGCCTCCTACGTGCAAAATAAGTTTTCTAGTCGATTTCCAAGAAACCGAAAAGAGAGTGAAGTAACTCACCGCAACATGACATGACATGAGCCACACAATAAGCCCTCCAGGGCCCGTAATAAAGCCTCCATACGACACGACACATAAGGCGATTGATGCAACCAGAGTCAGGATGCTAGACGAAAATACGATGCGCACAAGACGCCGCTCGTTTGGCGGCCGCTTGATGAGCCACACCTGATGCAATGGGACTGCCACTAACATCACATCAGCAACTACGTCCACTTTTCGGGATGAAAAATAAGCGCCATATCAACGATCCGTAATCGAGCGCTAATTCTGCTGACGACTCACGGACAGTACTGACAATTGTTATTCGGTATCCCGGTCCGCAGATGAGAATTTGTGCTTGAGAAGATTGCCACTGGGTGTGAATTGCGCACGTAGTAATCATAGTTGTAAACAGGGCAGCCCAAAAGATCGAAAATATCACAGGTATTGCGATCCCGAAAGGACGAATTCTTGACCAATTTGGGATGACACGAAGCACGGCGAGTGCTACGCTAATCTTCGACCACCTGAAAATATAAAATTCGTCAGGCTAAAAAGGCAGCGAAGGTGAAGACCAGCCGTTATACGCCTACCAAACTATGGTGCTGTAAAAAAACGAACTCGAATAGCTGTATAATATCTTATACTTCAAGGGCACTGACAACCAATCTCTTAAAGTCGGCATGAATGTCCATTGATGGGAGTACTCACCAGCTTTGTGAGTGAAGCGAAGCCAGAGTACGGCTACGTTCAAAACCTCCATGACAGCAGGAATGATAGTCGCATAGTCATCCCACCATAAGCGTCGAGCTCTACGGCGATGTTCGACACGCAAGCAGGTGGAGATAAATGCAATCCCGTGGAGCATCGATATGGATACTGCGGTCACAGTAAGCTTCGCACTCCCGGTGCATAGTTCAAAATGTACCTTTCCACGGCAAATATTTTTGTGCGCGAATCATTCCGTCATGCAAATAAAGTTCGATGGTGTCGCTAATTGGTGGCGTCCCAGGGGATTAGCAAATGCGATTCGGTTCTTAGGAAATTAGAGTTCTAAATCAAGATAAAAGAGTGAAATGGTGCGTTCAGTGGGAATTTGGGTCGAGTATCAACCACACTTTCTCGTGGACGGCAAGTTTAAGTACCAGTCACTTGTCTGAAACCTGAGTGAGAGGCCCCCGCTCGGTCCTGACGCCGCTTCACCGTTCTATTATTGAATTACGGCTACGGTGGGTGGACCGAGCAGCATTTGAATTGGCAGGATAAGTATAGCTCGATTATTTACATTCTTAACATCAATATGCCGTTCACATTGAGTCTAATGATAATAAGTGCCATCACAACCAATTGAAGACTTGGAATCGACCTACCCCCCGAATCTAACCTCCAGGCACAATTGAGGCACGGGGCTACAACCTTTCTCTCCGTGTATCCCTTCCTCTCATAATAACTTCGTTGCAAAAAACCCACTGAATTGTTAATGTACAACTGCATACTCTAGCTAAGTACGAGTACGCAAATTCAAAGGAAGATTGGCTGACTCAACAATGACATGGATTCGTACGCTTTCAATGTTGCTCACAAGCTGCGGAACGCGCTAAAGTCTGCCAGGATCGATTTTGAGCTTTACGTCTTACATATGTTGTCAGTCAGAGTTTAAGCTGAACAAACGCCCACGCACGTGGCTACGTTCCTGGAACAACTTTAGTTGATCTTCTAGAGCCGTAAATACGGGCGGAATTCGGTAGCCTGATTTTATATTCGAAGTACTCTACTACTGATACAGCCTTCGTGGTACATATTATATCATTGAAGCCATGTGTATGCTACCCGACTGACAAAAATGCATGGGTATTGGCATTGCAGTGACTTGTGAAGGAAGGAGCCAGGTATCCAGGGTTCACGACGTCACGTTAACGTTAAATATTAAATAGGTAAACGGCATTTTTCCAAGATGAAACAAATTCCGGTGATTCAATTTCTCAGGCCCTAAAATACGGCTGCCGGCTGGCGTTGCCGACTGACGTTGCCCGCTGACAATTCTATCCTGTAAGGCGGAGCTGCCGTTATACTTATTAACCTGCATGTCGGCCAGAACATCCAGCCATCAACCCCTCCCCCGTTCGATACTCACCCAGTGGCACAGTCCTTCGTCGTCCACAAAGCGGGGCGTACTATCGCAGTACCGAGTCTTTCTGGTCTGAAACTACATCTGGATATAGCGCGATGATAAGCCCTGCCGTGCGATATTCTCTCTTCCAGGTCGCTGGCGGTCTGTCAAGTGAGCTATTTATATTCTTCGGCCAGACAGCTCGACGCTCATTTTTTCCAGTCAGTGCACTGGTCGTTCAGGTAACGGACCTTGTTTTGCGTATGGGCGACGAAAAACAGTATCTTTGGAAGTGAGTGCGCCTTTGATCCAGCTATCACTAATTCATTCGAAGCAACTGACAAAATCAAGAGCGAAAAAGACCTTTGTCACGGTCCTGTATCTCAGCGTGCGGTATCTAATTCTAGCCTTCCAAATGTACGTTTTCGGGTTGAATATTCTACTCACTGGAAGAGACGCTGATGATACGCTGGTTCAATGCGTCTCTTCGTAAAGTGTTAACCAAATTTTTCCACTAGGAATTATCGGTGATCCCGAAGCCTTCCAGCATTCAAGTGTAATACGTGCACTCAAGGCCAACCTTGGCCTGGCAAGTTTGTTCATCATGAAGGTAATATTACTCCTTCGCGGTGAGTTATTTTTCCCCACCGATCAGCTCGGTATGACGAGCGAGCTGACTTCCATGCATCGATTTTCATAGTATATGCACTTTATCATCGCAGTTTCGCTGGAAAATGCTTTCTGGCTGGCATGCTCCTCATAGCGCTTACATTAGAGATGACAGGTCATGTCTTCTTGGTTAAAAGTCTGACTACAATCACTGCCTTCGCCCAACCTCATGAGCCGAACACAAATGGTCTTATACTGGTCGGGTGAGTTGCGTTCTGCTACACGTCCGGTACATTGCTTGACTTGACTATCAACAGCATAAGTCAAGCTATTTTTCTCGTCTCTGTCTTTACAATGACTATCAAAAAGCTCGCCTTTTGCAAGCAGAGGACTCCTCTGATGGCGCTGTTGCTCCGTCAAGAAGTGTACATGTTTTTGGCTATATCCAGTGCGTACTCTCTTGTCCCGGAAGATACATGTAATTTAATAAATGCCGCGATAGCTATGTTGATCGCTCTTCTTATGAATGCATGGCTGAACCACATGGATTTAGGCTTCGGGCGGGCATGCTTTGCGTATGTTATCCCTTGAATTCAGGTCGTGGAGTGTTCTCATGATAACTTCGTCTGATCATTTGAACAGCTGGTTCTTGGCTTCTGTATCTATGGGTGTGCGTGTGACTTCATTTTTCGTTGTTAGGTCCAGGCGGAGGCTGACCGCCCCACAGGGATCGAACCTCCTGTTGGGTTTGCGGAAATTTGCCATCAAGGATCGCCAACGTCGTAACATGAGATTCGTGGAATCGGCTGTTGCAGGCGAGACCCCAGAGCAAAACTTCGAAAATATTGACGATTCCATTTGCTTAACCACGTTCTTTGAATAAACAGAATCTACTATCTCACTCTATAGCATCTATACATTAGTCACTTTTGTCTGACTACAAAGAAAAATCAATGGTATACCTAGATGGATTGTTGCGGAGAGGTGATCCAATTTAAAAGGACGGATGGCTAAGTCGTAACCTATTGCGGCGATCTATGGTGGTTTACGATATTCCTAGATAAGTATGATGTAGTCATAGCTGTGGTTTTACTTATCTGCGTTATAAATACGCCATCATGCTGAGGATCATTGGGGGATCATTGAAGAATCAGATGAGCTTCTCAGTGGATGATACCAGAAGGTGTTGGTCATCTCGGCTGATCCCAGAATTGGACCAAATTGAATCAGACACGCCCCCTGCCCACGCATCTAGACCGGGTACTCGATTCAAAGAATACATACCGGCTGGCGGCTTTCCTGTATGATAGAAGTGGCGTAATCAAGCCATCATTGATCATTCCGCCGACATTCGGCTGCCCCGAAAGGGTAATTTATTCCGTTTATATTTATGGAGAAATCCTAAAATATAGAGATATCAACGCGTCGCCTTGTAATCGCGAATCACTCCTTGTTCTCATTCTACTTGAACATGGGTGCGACCCCACAGTCTCGGTTGCCCCAATCGCTCATGTTACCAAACCCCTTAACACCTATGGCTTTTTTGCCTCCGGATAACGCGGTGCAACTTACCATCTCTATCTATGTCCTCGTCGCTGCGACCACGGTGAGTACTAGATTCACGATAGCTGACGTTGGAGGCTTCGCGAGAGCACCATAATAATATATTTCTTTTCTAGGTTTTAGTTTGGGACGTCCTAAGCCAATTGCTTCAAGATTACCGACTCGTCTCAAGAAACAAAATCCGGCTTGGGATGATCGTGTATTTCATCTCGCGGTATTCATTGCTTACCTTCAACTGGAGAAAATGTGTACTCACTTTAAAACGCAGCTTAACGACCCTTGTATATATGATTGGGTATACAATATTGAGCAGTATGTTTCCCACCGCGCCCTCAAATTATGTTCGGCTCTTATATACAGTTCTTCAGCGGCGCCGATTGGAGCCTGCGCTCTCAGTTACAAGATATTATCTGCTTTCTTCATGCTCGGAATATCGTTCTCGGAGCTTCTCTTTCTTCTGCACGTTCGCGCGATCTACACAGACAACAAACCCGCTCGGTATTTCTTCGTGTTTCTCTGGGCCTGCTCCGCCGCAAGCTGCACAACGCCAGTAATCACCGCCTTCTCCACTCCCTTCGTCAATATCGGGCCCACAAATTACTGCATCGGTAGTACGCCGCCAGCATACGTTGGCGCGAGTGTCATCGTTCCGTTTGTCAACGACACCGTGCTATTCCTCTCGCTGGCGTGGCGCCTGCAGGAGGGCGTATACATTCCGGAGCGGGAGACCGCGGTATTCAAGGGCGTCAATGTCGTTGCGGGAAGATACCTACCACGTCTTTCGAGAGCCCTGTTTCAAAATGGCCAGGCATATTTTTTGTGAGTTTAGCAGCTCACATGGACGATTCAATTGACCTTGATGAACAACCATCAACTTCGCAGGAGTACCGTTATCTTCAACGTGACTACGATGATTTTGCTGTACACAAGATCTATACCTGTCGCATATCGCGATATCATGGCGTTCCCCAGCATCGTGATCATCAACATTATGGCCAGCCGGATCTACCGTAATGTCAATTGTCGAGCGCTGCAAACGGAGTCACAGGCGAACGAACCGACAATCCTGACCGACATCAAGTTTAGCCGGGAACAAGTAGCCTCAGAGGGGACTCTGAATAGCGTAAAAAATCGTAATCACGGCGCATTTCTGCAGAAGAATAACGACTCTCTCAGGTGTGTTGGGAATAACAAGGTGTAAATATATTTCAATTTTCAGATACGGTAATCAAGTAGTGGTACCTTCTCAGTCTCATAATTTATTGTATGATTCATATATATATTATTCAAATCCATAGGCAGTGTATACTGAATCTTGATGAAATTCAGTGGTCGAATATTGATAATGCTAAATAGCAGTGTTTTCGGATAGAGCAGGATGCCTGGACTCGCGACCAGTCTGCTCACACAAGTTCTAGAGTGATATTCCCTTGTGATGATCGTCACTGCCAGTTATTGATGATTTCTGCTATAATTGTGAATGCGAGCTGATTTTTAATTTGTGGCCCGTTGGGCGCCAAGCGAAAAGTTATATTACTACTACCTATGCGCCCCCTCTCTCTTTAGCGTAAGTAATAAGTACTGAGCTGTGCGAGCATTAGAACCATTTGCGTGCTTTTGGTTTCT